>BCLG01001016.1:47137-65167 GCA_001602295.1 Zoysia matrella | reverse complement strand
AACCTCATACCATGAGAAATGACAGTTCAGTAGTAAGTTTTTTATAGGAGCTGACAGATGAGTGCTGATGTTGAATACTCAGCAGAAAACAATTACAAGAACACATACTGAAAACAATCATCAGGAGTCGTTTATTACAAAAGAATATAAGACGTTGGTTTCCTTGGTCTATTGGTGGTGAATGAAGTGATTAGCAAACAAGGATGGACTTGAAGTAACTGAATTCTTACCCGATCAACAAAGAGATTTTTCTTCTTGTTCCTAAAGAGAGCAAGATGGAATTCTTCCTGAAAAAAAATGAGGAAAAGATTGCGTCACATGCTACATCAGTTCCTTTCAAGAGTGTTACTGGTTGACAAAACAAGCATATATCTAAGAGTACCTTGTGAATTAGACCATCTTTGACAACTGAATTACTTAATTTCCGGAAAAGGTCATATAGTGCCTCAACTTCATTCACAGTAACTGTAATAATAGATGATGCTTAATAAACTTACTGTAAAACCCATAAATATAAATGCATATCTAAGTTAGTCAAAGAATTACTAATACCACAACTACCTATTTGTTAGGTTTGGCTCAAGAACTGTGAAGAGTGAAAACAAGATGCTAGCCTGTAATTCTATGAAATCTACAATGTTGATGCGTCGAATTGAACAGCTGTTTGCCAAGATGTCCTAAATAAACTACTGACTCCTCTTTCTTATGAAAGAAGGGTTAAGTTCTCACAAGGCGTTCCAGTAGCGATATTAACAAAATCTGGTAGGTCCACTCTCTCACAGGATGTTTCAGTAGCAAGAGCTACAGCTTCTCGAGCACCCACTGAATGTAGTGAACGTTTGGTATGCTTTGTTGGTAGACAGCCCATCGAAATCGCATCCAGCGATTCCAATGGAAACCTTTAGAAGACCTGCAAAAGTACAGTAGTGATTTAAGCAATATGGTGAAAGACAACGGTAAAGCAGAACAAGAATAGTGTAGTTACTACGAAAGATGTCATTAGATATCACTATTTCCTCATCAGGAAAAAGTATACAGTATTATTCACTAATTGATTTCACTATTTCCTGGAAATAAGTCCAATTCAAGGTCCACCGCCCCAAAAAGAAAAGGTGAGGCACGGTTCCGGGGAAAAAGACAGAGCATGTCAGCAGCTCCTAGTACCGAATTCAAACGAACAATCCAAACAGCTCAACAAAAATGGAAATTTTTCCGCGGCTACTGTTCATCGTAAGAACCATGAGCGAGAATATGTCCTTTGCTCCGCGAAACAATGTAAACCTCAACTTATAATTCGGGTACCGACCCTCTGAACCGAACGAGGGCACCGAGTGGCTGCACAAATTCTCCAAGAAATCAAGAAACTACTGTACCCCGGTTCCCAGAGCACAGAGCACTTGTATGAAGGGGAACCCAGCACGAAGCAAGTCTTCGGAATCTCGTGGAGGGAAAACGTCAGGAGGAGGAAGAAGAAGTTACCAAACCAGAGGGATACCGGCCAGCCGGCCGGCCGGCGATTCTGACCAAATATCCAACCTCCTTCCTCGTCTTCCTTCAGGTCGATTTGCAGCCGCGGGAGTCCCGTCCCGTCTGCCCGGTTGACTTCGAGACAGGGACGCCGCCGGAGACCGGACAAGAGGGAAAAATAAAGAATTTCTTTTGTCCTGTTTCCTGGCGCCATCTGATCTGGCCCATGGGTTCGTGAGCGCTTTTGCTTCTTTCAGGCAGCTGCTTGCCTCGGCAAATCGAATTTAACCTGATTGATGCGCCGCGCCATCGTCTCCCTCGATGGTAGGTTGTTCTCTTGGTGAGTTGGTGGTGATGCTCCCCACCCTTTCCAAAGCATTTTCTGAACCGCAGCGGCGGAGTCAATAATTGCCCTCCACCCTTTCCAAAGCATTTCCTGAACGCTTGCGTGCGGGTGATTGTTGTCGCCTTTCCGCGAGGCCAACGTGGAGTCAACTACGGATTACACGCTGCAGTTGCAACACGAGCGGCTTTGGCGAAGCTAGTCGGATTTAAAACGTTTTTGCGTGTTCAGGCATGGCGCACTATTCAAGAAATACTGTGCATTCCGATCAATGACAAGCCTGTCTTACGCAATACGAATAATATTTGCAAAACTTGATTTTCAGTGAATTTTGTGGACCATCCAAAATCATGTGATGTGAAGCGTCCTGAAAAGAAACCCCCCAAAGGAGAACTACATGTGAATCAATCAGCCAGCACACCATGAGCAGTGAGCCCGTGACTAGCCTGGCAAAGCCGATTAGAATGTATAGCAGAAGTGCTGCGGCTCAACCTCTGATCACATCAGCGTGAATACTTAAAATTAGGTTTATTTTAATCATCTTCTTTAACAACTCCTTTAAATATATCATAATATATTTAAAATTTAGATCAAATTAGCAACCAATCCTGCAGATAATTGCACGTGAGATAAAATTGGGAATAAAAAGTTCCCTAGACGCATGTTGGTTGAGGGATTTTGACGATCCAGTGGCTGTTTTTTTGGACTTACAAAGACATCTTTTCTGAACTTTATTTTTAGGGACGTCACTTCTTCACTTTTGCTCTAAAAAGCACTTTTTCTAGACTTCAACTCTTCTGATTCACCAAACTGTCTGGTAACTGTTTCTGAAGCTGAAACTTGAGGCTTCGTCTTCAACTTGACTTCGGCATTATTCGTTTTGCTTCCTCTGTCATCTTAAGTGTGTTCTAAAGCAATTAAGAGTATTTATACCTCATAACATTTTATGATCCGAGAACGAATGACTTGACCCTCTTTAATACTATCGATGATCCTATGAACTCTCTACCAGTACTTAGCCTTGGTTCACCAACACCTGATACTCTTTGTTTTGGGATCATCTTTGTCATCCACTGAAAAAGTTCACTAAGTTCATTCGATTACCAAAATCCATTCATATTTTTTAAGAGACTTCAAAGGTCATACAGCTAATAATCTCTTTTTTTTATTGATGATAACTATAGTAGCTAAACAACAAGATGATATTCAAAAATAGAAGAATGAAGCACTCGAAAGCATTATGAAAGGAATTAAAATAAGAATGCCTGATGCTAAGAACACCTTACCTTGATGACTCCCCCTTAAAATATGCATGAGTTCTCCTATGCATGAATTCTCCTCCTTTGTCATCCAATGGAAGCTACCACACTCTAACACTCGCTCCCCCTTTGTCATCTAAGAACACAAAAAATGGCATTGAGGAAGCAGATAGAGAGAAGGATGCTTGATAAACAAAGATTAGTGCACATTAAGATAATAAGAGAGCGCAATGCACAAGAGAACCTATAGTACAATCATATCACAGAGAAAATCAATATACAATAAACAACACGGGGTTAGTTTTGAAATCAAGTGTATTGCAATGAGCTAAAATGAACAAATAAACATAAGCTCATCAAAATAACAAAAAAAGTCAATAAAATCTGCCAAATAAGATCTAGAGCTCTAACTACTCATCCACGGCCTCCTCCTAGACAGCTAGCCTCTCAAAAACACTACAACCAAGAGTCGCACTCTCGACACTCTAGACTTAGAAGAAGAGTAATCTTGAGCTAGCATGGCTGGAGAGTCGGGTGCAGTGACGGTTAGTGGCTGCTGCTCTGGCGCTGACTTGGCTACTGCAAGCTCATCACCTCCTGGCTGCTCAGTATCATCAAATGCACTTAGACAAGAAGACGATGTCGGGGAAAACTTTTTACCATCAGCTGAAGCTGGCTGATCTGAATGGTCTGTGACAAAGGCTTGAGCTACCTCCTCTGAAGTGTATCCGACCTCAACCAGGATAGCTGAATCATTAATACTGCTCGGCTGCTCGACTGTGGTGGCTGCTGGCTCTGCCTGAGAAATTGCTGGCGGTGGCTCTGTTGGTGCAGACTTAGTTGTGGTAGCCTCAAAAGACAGAACTCTCAGACTAAGCGGAGAGCTACCCACAACTGTCCCTGTCTCTAATGCCGGAACTATGACTCTGGGCTCTGCTAAAGCAAAGAGTCAACATGGAGAATGAGAAAACCGGAGAGAACTGAGAAATGTCACAGGAACACTGACTCCTCCGGTAGTCGCTGTGGTACTGGCTGCTCCAAAAGGTATGAACAGTAATAGTGGAGCCGTGAGCAAAGTACTGAAACTGGGTTGCTGTTATTGTGGCTGCTGGAGCTGAACGGTGAAAGCTGGCACGGAAGAATACTGAGGCTATGGTGCTGTAGGCTGCAGCTGTGAGGGTACAGAACTCGGTAGTATAGTTATCTAGAACACAGGAAGAGGTGGCATACTGATCCCTTGGAGGTCAGATGTTATCGCTCCAAACATGACAGACATATAAGATATGGCCGCTGCCATCTCTAACTGAATGCGCTGCGATCTCTCATGGAACTCTTTGTCCTGTTATCTTCTCTCCTCAGCTAGCTTTCTCTCCATCCTCAATCTCTCCTCAATCTACAGGCATTTCAGTCGGATCCTCTGCTCGAACTCAGCCCTCTCACGTCTAATCGTCTCCTCAGTCTCCTGCTAGAACCTTCTCTGCTCGGTGTGCTCTGCCTGAATAGCATCGAGATTGGCAGCAAGCAGGGTCAGCGTAGCTCGAGAGGTAGGTGTCTTGGCATGACATGGAGCCTCAGTGCTCCCAACCCTTGGCTGTACTCCCTTCATAGCTTCAGACTCATACTCGAACTTGTCGGGGGCTGCGGTCTTCTCTCCTCTAAAGGTGCTCTGTGAAGCAGTGAAAAGATCAAAGACATAGAGAAGGGATTGAATCGGTAGACTTATATGACTTAATTCGCTACAAACTTAAACTATAAGACTCAATCACAACAAGAACAACATATACAATTCTAGTAGATCAAGACCCCTAACAATGCTAGTGGTAAGATAAAAACAACAAGCAAACATAGCACGATAACCATGAAGAGGAATCGTAAAGCAACCTATAACTCTACTCAACAAGATGAAATGCAAAAAATAAATAGAGAGAGTAAAGAGAATGCTCAGCGATTTTTTTTGAAGTCTCAGAAGGTTAACGCTTTCCTCTAATCTTTGTTGGACCACTCCCGTCGGAGTATCCGTCTCTCTCGCCGTTTCCAAAATAGTGCTCCTAAAGGTATGCTCCACTTTCCAAAGTGAAGTCACCGACGATCCGGCTGTCGCACACAATACTCTCATACTAGAGCAGGCCTTCAAGGTTTTTGGGGCTTTCTCTTGGTGTCTCTTTCGAGCGAGAGACTCAAAACCGCTCACAAATTTGGCGTTGTCTTTTACAGTCTCATTGAAAACTCAAACACCGACTCATAGCCAGTCTAAGCTACCAAAACAAGAGTAACAGTCAAAGATCACTCCTCTGAAGCCTTACAAGCTCTAGAAGAGCATAAATGCTCTTATTCACTCTGCTACTAGCACTAAAGATATTCAATCTTGTGTTGTGCTCTCTTTTTTATGTCCATTGGCTTCTCACAAGTTTGCTCCAGTAATTCAAACCTCAGACACACTGAAAAACATCTCTCTCCACAGTTTAAATAGGACACTTGACTGTCCAGTGCAATAAAAAAAAGAAACCTACTCTATTATATACAAGAGAAAATCTCATTGAAGAGTAGATTGGTGTTGAAGCTCGACCACCTGTGGTAAACTTCTACCAAATTGCTTCATGGTGTACCACCTTAGTCCCTTCACTCCTTCTTGGAACTCAAGAGTTTTAATTTGCTCTCTCGGTTCATGATCACCTTAGGGACTCATATCTTCTTTCATTTGGTGGTCCGAGCGGTTTGTCTTTCACCTTTCCATTCTTGACTAAAAAACAAACTTGTAGCGCACATCTTTGTAGAAAAGGTTAGCATTAGGTAGGGATGAAAACGGATGAGAATGGTTAGAAAAATACTCGTGCCATTTTTATTTTCATATATATTTTACAGAACAAAAACGAAAATGGGAAAGACGGTAACGAAAACGATCGGGGAAAAATTTGAAAACTCGAAAAATAAAACAACTCGGATGGTAATATGTCGGTATCCGTCGGAAACCGGTAATTTAAATCGAGAAAGTCATGAACATAAAACTAATAACGAGAGACAAATATTTTTATTATAACATGTGTGCATAGTTTTGATTTATACAGTACTTTATGTTGAGATATTTGTTTCTTATTTTTGCTTCATGCAGATATTTGAACAAATCATCGAACAAACTTTAATAGTACTATATCCATTATTTATTCTACCCTTCCCTTGCTCGAGTTCAGGCTGTTGTCAACGGACAACACCTGCTCTCTCTTCCAAGTGCCACCAGCTTGCCACGCGCAGGCGACGCACTTGGGAATCGGCACCAAGCAGCAGACACGGCCAGGGGCGTGGTGGCAGCAAACGCGCATGAAGTGGTGGTGGGCCTGGAGCAGGCGTGGCAGCAAGCCACAGCACACGCGCGGAGTTAGCCGCGACGTGGGCCGTGTTCCCGTATAAATCTAAACGGGTATAAAACGGGAAAATCCTGGTTCAAAACGGGATCCGAGGGAATTCGATCCTGTATTTGTTTTTCCGTTTTCGTCCCGTTTCCATTTACCATCTTCGTAAACGAAAATAAGCGAGAAAATTTGATAAATACGGTATACAGAGATCAGTCGGGACAAAATTTTTCTGTCTCCTTTTCATTTCTAGCATTTGGCATAATTTTAGGCTGGTTTATCTTGGGACAATCTTTAGCTTGGTGACCATCACAGCAATATTTTTCATAATAGTAGTCATCCGTTGTGAGCAGAACTATCTAAGTAGAGATGTTATTTTTGTTGCTAATGATGTTGATAGAGAAAAGATATGATCTAAACCTTTATAGTTATAGTTGTTGATAAAGTTTCGGTATAGAATATTTTTTTAAATTTGCCTTTCTCTAGTGAGCTGTTTAAAGGAATCCATCACAGCCTCTCTCTTCTCCTTAAGCTTCGTATATTCTTTCAAATTAGGCTCAAGAAATATGGTCTCCTTAAAGAGGGTTAGATCATAAAAAGTATAAGCTTTATTAAAATGCTTAGTAAAGTTAAAGAAGAGAATCAAGGTCGAGAGCTTCCCAGGTGAGGACCGATGCTATATGCTTTTCATTTAGCTCTATCTGCTTTTTCTTAAAAGAATCATAAAATTCTTGTAGAGCACCATAAGAATGCTTTAGAGCATTGAGCTCACCCTCAAGTTCTTGAACTCGAAATACCGCTACTTCATGCTCTTTGATCATTACTTTGATCTTTTTGTTCTTCTTAATGATAGTCTTGTTGGTCTTCTCAAGAATGTAGACTAGATCATTATAGCTTGGTGCATCATCATAATCCTTCTCTTCTTCTTAAAGATTATCATCTCCATCTATGTAAACTTCACAACTTCGAGCCATCAAATATAAAGGTGGTGGTGGAAGCTCATTGTTAGAACTCGTCGTAGCGATACCCGCAAGCTCTTCATCTTCACTTGAAGAGGAGGAATCTGAATCATCATCATCGGGAAGCCATTCACCAACAATGTAAGCTTTGCGTAGTGACTTCCTCCTATCCTTGCTCTTGCTCTTCTTCTTAACAAAGAACTTCTTCTTTAATTTCCTCTTGGGAGGTTGTTCTTCATCTTCACTCACTGGAAGCTTGCTTCTTGCTTTACTTCTTAGGCTTGGGGTACTTCTTCGCAAAATAGCTTTTCTTGCCACAATTGAAACTTCTGGAGTTGCGCTTCGAGGATGAGGGTTTTCTCTTGTGAAATAACTTCTTTATTAGGAGCGCAAAGTCCTCATTATCGCTATCATTATCCTCATCATCCTTCACCTTCTTCTTCTCTTGCTCTTGACATTGGGAGATTCTTCAACTTGTAGAGCAAGATTCTTGTGTAATTGAGTGTCGGTGGATGTGCCTAACATATATCCTTCATAAGCAACAAGCTTTTCAAGCATCACATCAATAGAGGAATTCACTAAGTCCATTTGGAAGAGGCACGTGACAATTGAGTTGTAGTTTGATGACAACATCCTCAACAATTTTCTCATGATCTCAATATTCTCAGTTTTGCTCTTGAGGCCCAAGACGTTGATCTCCTCTACCACTATATGCAAACGAAAGTAAACATCATTACTTTTCATGAGGCAACATAGTGATAGAATCATATTTATTCTTGAGAACATAATAACGCTTTTCCTTAACCTCAGCGGAGCCCTCGTGAATGTTTTGCAATTGAGACCATATATCATTTGCAATGCAAGATGCATTGATTATAGAAAAAAACCCTCTTAGAGATGCAACCAAAGATGGCATCTTGACCTTTGCATCTTCAGCAGCAATGCTTGGGGGCGGCACCCGTTGGTCTTCCCCAACCATCACCTCCGCCTGACCCTCAGCATCTATGATCGGAGGAGGCGACACTTCTTCGACTACCGCCTTCCCTTGATCCTTGGTTACAGCAGTCGGAGGAGGCGGCAGCACAGCAACTTCTTCAACCGTCGGCTCGTCAATCGACGGCTCGTGGGCTGGCTAAGGCGAAGGTGGCATTGCCGAAGGCACCACCTCTCGAGGGTCGGTCTCTCCTTCGCCGACCTCAGGCATCTCCTTCAACGTGGAGGCGACCCCGAGGCCTTCATGGCGGTGATCGACGTCGGGGTTCTGTCAAACTGAACATCCAAATTCGAGATATGAACAATGACAAAGGTAACTCCGATAATCAAATTTCGAGTGCAGGAACTTACTCCGCCGACCGTCAGATTGGGAAAGGACGGTTTCGATCCTGCATCAAGGGACTGGCACTCAGAAACTGCAAGGTTCTCACCGCTATCACTTTGGCCTTAGAAGGAATGGGGGGAACAACAACGGTAGCGGCCACGACGTCGCTTGAGTCCTCGGCCCTTCCCCTTTTGGTGGAAGACCCAGAAGCATCGCGTGAGTCCCTCCGATGACGACGAGCGCCAATGGGCACGTCATCAGAGGAATCGGAGCTGTCAACATCAACAACGACAGCCAGCGGTGCCACATCCGATTCAGCAGCAACAGAGCTCGGGGCCGAAACTCCCGACTCAGCAAATGCGGCGGGGGTCGGCTCTCCAGTCGAAGTCGTCTCGGACCCCCTGGTCGACGCCTGCGTAGTTGGGGTGGTCGCCCTCGCCAACCCTGACAGCACGATCGAAGGGGGTCCTCCGGAAGTTCGTGAGTCACCAGAACCCCGACCAAGGACCTGGTCGATGGTGCCACGGCCGCGTGACCCTTGGCATTTTGTCGTCTGCTTCTGCCTTGTTCAGGGCACGGTCAACGCACTAAACCCAGCCGCGGTAGCACGGATTGTGTCCGGCGTCGGCTCCACCGGCGTGAACGACGATCAACTATAGCGCCATTACTGAAATACAACCAAGGCTTCATGAAGAGTTCACTCACCAGTGCGGTCGGCCAACCCTCGGCTAGCGGCTCCGGTCCATTGGCCACATCTGCAGCGATGTCGCCCACCAAGAGCCGTGACACCCATGCCCGGACCTCCTCCACCGACAGCTCCACCGCGCACACTTCGTGGGTGTCATCGAGGGGCCCGATGTAGTCGAAGAGGTAGTGGCTCGAAAGCAGAGTGGCTGAATGCAGTGCCGCATGAATGTGGCAACCACCCTGGCACCGGTCAGCCCCTCAGCCTGGAGCTTGCTGTGACAGACCACTTCATGAAGAGACAATCCATCAACCTCAGAACCATATCGGATGTCACTCGGTGAATCGAGGAGCACAGTACAACTCAAGCACGATAAAATATATTACAAATTTGTTATTTAAGTTTACAAACCACGAGTTTTAGAGGGCAAAAGCTACAAACCTATTACAATACTAGGGCATTCTAGAAACTACGCAAAAGAATACATTGAGTCCATACGATATATCTTCTAGCAACAATCAACTCAGCGCGCTAAGCAGAGCTCTCAATGAACGAAGCCACCCTTAAGAGTTGCTCCTTCCAGTTGGAACTGAGAGGGGAAGGAAAACACACCTGCAACAGAAAACCATAAACACAAAACCCTAAGCATCTAAAGCTCAGCAAATCTTACCCACCAACATGACTATCTACAACCGACTCCTAAGAATGAGAAGGTTGACTTATCAGAGTTGGCTATTTACAAAGGTAGCGCTAGAAGCGAGGCCTTACTTTCAAATTTTAGCAATAAATTAATTATCAAAATATAATTTAATTTGCGCTATCAATTATCACAATCATGGTTGTCAAACAAATTCTAATAAACACATCAAACAACTCATATTTACTTTCATCTTCACTTCTTTCACTTCTTACTATGATGTGACACAGCTAGAGAAGCAGTACTCGTTACTGTGAGGGATAGCGATTCGAATTGATTTACATCCAGCTAGAGAAACCTAATTACACGATATGTATGTGCTTTTTGAAAGTCGCACATGTCAACCTTTCACACCAATAATTCATAGTACCGGTTCGATGCTCACCTCTCTCGAGTAGTAGTCTTCTATGCTATAACCACATCGGGTCTATCCATAGTTAGCTCCAAAGCTCTCTCATATATCCAGTATGTAATCAGTACTGTTCAAACTTGCTCGACAAGGCCAACAACGAGCGATCTTTAATCAACACAGACAGAACTACTGCACACAGAGCCCATGTCCTGTTGCCAACATAAACCTTCCTGTCCAGTCTCAACTTCATCATTTCATGTGATAAAAAAACCACTTATACTGTACTCATCAAACCTTGTATCAACCTATAGCTTGCGAGTAAAGATTTATCCACTCGACTTCTACCGTCAAATAGGGTTCTTAACTTAGCTCTACATCAAGTTACTCGTACCAAAAATACTAAACCAAGGTAGGGTTCTATAAATGTAACTATAGTTTCAATCAACTCCTAGCACTTAATACACATTACATACTACAATTCTAGAGTGAGGAAAATAAATAAGTCGAAATAGGATAATGCACCGGGGCTTACCTGAGCTTTGTTCACAATTAGATTTCTCAGCTGGGTTCACCATCGGTCGAGGCTTCCTGCTGTTGAAACTCCCCAACTTCTCCTTTGACTCCTTCGGTTTCTATATGAAGTGATATGCTGGTATGATGAAGATGATGGACTTTTATAAATAAAGCTTTTTAATTGAAGTTTTATGCAATAATAATTTAATACATGAATTTTTAGGTTAATATAAGTGAATAAGGTCATAAAATTCCTTTAATACGGTTCTTGAAGACATAAAACTAATTTTAAAGCTTTCATAAAATTAAGGAGACTATTTCTGAATTTTTGAGAAATTTACAGAATTTATTGAAATCTAGTAGGTTTATAATGAATTAAATACTAATCAACGAGGATAAACCATTTATAAATTATTTTTACTGAAATTAAACACAAATTTTTAATAAATCAGTAAAGTTTAAATAAATAAACAGGAAGGTAAATTTTATAATATTTTTACATGCTAATTAAGGATAGTAATGCACTTCTTGTTTATTAAGTGATCTTAATTAATGAAATTATTTTAATGCACAAAAATAAAAATTAGTCAGCTCCAGAATATGGTACTAGTTGATAATAGAATCCTATTGAAATTTATTTGACTAAAAACAGAGCTAAAAATGTAATTTCCAAAATTTTTACAATGTTAAAGTAATTTTTGGGCAGTAAATAATTCAAATTGCAATGGATATTTTCTCAGCCAGTAGAATTGAAGCGATACTGATGGCCACAAGGTTGGCACAAACGATCCCGTGTAGTCACACGTGATCAGGGCATTGCTCAGACCCAGCGGCCATGGCAGCCAGCAGCCGGCGTGCAGGGGAACCTCGCCGGAACGGCGCTCCCGCTTGCAATGCTCCTAGGGCCTTGCACCAAAATTCTCAACATGCACTGGTGATCCTACTGGGGTGGTCGCCACAACGAGAGGCTCACCGAAAAACGGCTGACGGTGAGCGGCGGCGAACAGAGAGGTCCAGCGACGTTTAGAACACGGCTTGTTCGGCGAAACTCTTCGAAATTTGGCCCTATAGCTTCACTGGAGAGTGGCAAAGACCGGCGTGGAGGCCTCTGGTGCGTAAGATGGCTGGAAGATGGTTGTTGACGGCGACGTGGCCGTGTTTCAGTGCCCGGCGGCGTCGTCTTCTCAAATTTGCTTCACAACAGTCAATTATTCAGAAAAATTTTGGTCCCCGAAGGTACGCCACTTGATTAGGAAATTCTGGGCCAGAAAGTATAGAGGAGTGCTCACCAGAGCTTGCGGAATCGACCGGAAAGGCGGCAATGGTTCCAAAACCTCAGTTTTTGGGGAAGTTTCAAAATTCCTTGAGTATGATGCGAGGACCAAGGAACTGAGACAGAGGATTGCTTAAGAGCTTAACCACGAACTAGAGACAGTGCACGGAAAGCTTTGGGGGTCGGCATTGGCCGAGCTCGTCGGATGGCAACAATGGCGGGCGGCGGTGTGAGCGAGAAAAAGAAGGAGAAAGGAGTGACGAAGCGGCATGCGCGGGTCCCGGCTGCCAAGCTGAGCAGCGGCAGCGCCTGCTGCGTTGGGAGGAATGACGGTGGCGGGGAGGTGAGAGAGCGAGAGAGAAAAAGGTAACAGCGGCAAAGCGGCAGCTCCACGTTATCCTGCGCAGGGCAGCGGCAGCAAAGCGGTGAGCGGTGGCTAGGCAAGCAGGAAGCTAGCTGCCTGGCGCGTGCGCGTGTGAGCTGGAGCAGCGTGCTTTGGCAGCCTAGAGACGAAGCAAAGCGGTGGTATACTTGGCCAACGGGCCGGGCCGGGCTCGGGCTGACTCTAAGATGGCCAGGCACGGCCCGCTTAGTTCATCGGGCCGGGCTGTGTTGGCCCGTGGGCCGACCCCTTAGGCCCCAGCACGGCCCAGGCTGGCCCGAAGCACTGAAAAAATAAAATTTATTTTTTTTAGAGATATTACTAAAAATTAATTATATTATATAGAAAAATATAAATTTTAAACATAAATAGGTCAAAGTACATATATTATAATGTTAAATTTTAATAAAATAATAAACGGGCCACACAAGCTGTGCGTGCCGAGCCGACCGGGCTAAACGGGCCAAAAAAGGGGCCTAATCGGGCCATGCTCGGGCCGGCAGCGGGCTTGCGGCCAAGCCTAGACACGACTCGGGTCGTGCCTTGTGCCGGCCCGGCCCGTCTGGCTGTCATGCTAGGTCATGCTCGGGCCGGGCCAAAAGTACTGAGCCTCGGGCCGGCCCATTTGGCCCGGCCCTGTTGGCCAGGTATAAGCGGTGGTGAGGCTGTCATGTGGGCCCAGTTGGCTTTCCCATTTCCCTGATTTCTGCCAATTCAAACCTGTACTGTTCTAGCTGCTAAACATGCATCTCCCGTGCTCAAAATCTCCTAAAACTTTGCAGGAATGTTCAACTCTTTAAAATGAAAAACTTTTCTTTTGGAGCCATGTTCAAATTCGAAACCAATAAAGTTTTATAAATTCGGGACGAAAGTCAACCATATGGAAATAAACCATTATTTGATGTTTTAAATCTTTAAATAAACTTCATAAAAATTTCCTAAATTAAAATCTTGGTATCTTCAAATGAAAATTTTTATTTCATACATTTTCTTTGAAAAGTTTTGAATCTTCATTTTATAAAAAAAATTGAATTCAAACTCAAAATTTGAAATTTTAACTTGCATTTATTTGTTTCCCTTTTGAACTCAGGTTTTAAATTTCCAAAATGTATCACTTGACTTGATTCCAAAGCTTCAAAATTGTGGGATGTTAAACTGGGCGATCCGATCCAGCAGTGGTTGCAGCGCCCAGGTCCCCACGGCCGTCAGCCTCGTAGACCATGAGTCTCGGGACGCGGCGGTTTCCTCGTGGAACGCCGGCAGCTCAGGGACGAGGTTGTCGAGGTAGAACCACTTGTTGTTCCACCCCTTCAAGACAAATAGAGGGACACCCGAATGTAATCCTTCGCGCGCATGCCGTGGAGTTGGATCCTGACGCCCCGACACGCCAGTCTGTCGCCGCTCTCCGCGGGCAGGAGCAAGACGTGGAAAAAGTGCTTCCACAGTGCGAAATGCGGCAGGATCCCCAGGTACCTTTCACACAACGTGACAAAGGTGGCGACCTGCATCACCCTGTTCGGATTGAGGTGACGCAGTCCAATGCTGTAGTGGAAGAGGAGGCCGCGGAAGAAATCACAGCAAGAGAGTGTGAACCCGCGCTCGTGAAAGCCGGTGAAGCTCACGATCTGTTGGTCTGCGACGTCGGTACCTCCTCACCCCCCGCTGGACACCAGTTGATGACGACCTTCGGTTGGAGGATGCCCATCCGAGAGTAGGCATCGAGCGCCTCCTCGCTGATGTTCGACTTCTTCCATGACACGGCCATGGCAAAGACGACGGCGGTGATGACGATGACTGTGATGGATGAGTTTTACTCACCACTTCAGAGGACCCGGATCCGCCGTCGGCTGCCTGAGCGCGTCGTTGCTAGTCCATCCTGGCCAGTAGCCTGTAGCCTCCCTGCCCGGGAACCATGTCAGCTGGTGGTCACCCGCACGGCATATCCTGCTTTGGGACTGTACCAGCGTTTAGCCATCCGATCTGAAATGTATGAACGGGATGTGCTGCCATAAAATGAACAGTGCATTTTTGCAATAAACGAAATCACCTGGACTGTTCAAACAGTTACTCCCTGCCTTCTCCATACGTGAAGGTAGAGATCCCGATCCCCATCAATGAACGCAAGGCACGTTAGGGAGTGGAGCACAAGCAGTCAAGCAGAGTGAAGAGGTTTCCTTGTTCTGCTAGGACTATAGTTTTGTCAAAGTTTTGACCATTGACACAGTAAAAGTATAGGATCGTAGAGGCGGTGTACTTTCGTATTCGATGTAGCTTAGTCTAAGGAAGACTCAAATGGGTTTTTTACCTGGTTCGGTCCACCTCGAACGATGCAATACCCTACGTCCAGAAAGCGAATTATCTCGACGATAATGTTACAAAGGCTGGATTTTCTCTTCACAAGAGGATCGAAACGGGTGTAGGGTGATTAAAACGTGGATGAGTGAGAGTGCTTGCCCAAAGGGATGCGAGGACCCTGGGCTCTAGTGGAGTTCGTTAGTCTTGTAATCTTCTGAATTGGTTACCTTGTGTCGTTCGTCTCTATCGCTCCCCGGGCTTCCCTTTATATAAAAGGGGGTCCGAGGTTACAGATGGTGGGCACTACGCGATCCTGCCGCCTTGCCGACAGGTGGACCCTTCTGTTGTCGTTGCCATCATTCGCTTCGCCCATGGGCGGTCGTGACCCGTCGCGTCGCACGCAGCGATGGTCAGCCACAGTGCCACCGGGTCTTGTTCAGCAGCCGTTGCAGCTTTCTGTTGGAGTATCACCGTGGTGAATCTCGTCCTGTCCCGTCAAGATGGATGGCGGTTGGCCACTGGAGT
Organism: Zoysia matrella; assembly: GCA_001602295.1. Lineage (NCBI taxonomy): Eukaryota > Viridiplantae > Streptophyta > Magnoliopsida > Poales > Poaceae > Zoysia > Zoysia matrella. The sequence goes on along the minus strand of BCLG01001016.1, from coordinate 49,752 downwards.
AAATGTGCCATAACGCGGCATCTACCCCCCAGGGGTCGCTCCCTGGGGGGTTGGCTCTCGAAGGTCGGAGTCTCCGCGCGTTTTAGCGCGGCTAAGACTTGGCTGTCGTAGATCGTCGCTTTGGGAGTCGGAGCTCGCTGTCGCCCGACCCCTAATTCAAGGCTTTACGCGTACGAGCACGGACTGTCAGGTACCCGTGGTACGTGATCCCGACAATAGCCCCCGAACCTAGCGTCGTTTGTGACCACCGGTTGAGGCGGCGCTGGGCTGGTCGTTGCCGAGGTTTGCTCTGCTCTCGAGCCCTCGAGCGAGCCGAAGGGTCGGTCGTGGGCTGAAACGTTGCGAGGACCATCATTCCTTTAACGGTTGATCCTACGGGGGCGTAGTCTCCGAGCCCTCGAGCGATCCGAAGGGTCGGTCACGGGCTGAGACGTTGCGAGGACCATCATTCGTTGATGGTTGATTATTTCGGATGCGCTGGAATGCGCTCCATGGGCCTAGCCCCCGAGCCCGGAGGCGATCTGAGGGGCTGGTATGCGTTGTTCCGACGATCGAGGTCGGGCCGAGGTCGATCTCGGTCTTTTTGTTCGGTAAGACACCTAGGACGGGCTGGTTTCGACGCGGTACCTATCCGTGATCAGCGTCACGCCTAGGTCGAAGTCATGATCAGCACTCGATCGTTGAAATTGGCCCGATGGCCTCGGCTATCGGTCAGTCGAACATTGGGGGTTTCGTTTTGCGTGCAGGCGTCGTTCTGACCTTCGAGATCGGGCCGAGATCGTTCCCGGTCTTTCATTCGGTGAGACGCCTAGGTCGGACCGGTTTGATGCGGTTCCTGTCCATGATCAGCGTCGCGTCTAGGCTTAGCCATGATCAGCGCTGAACGTTCGGATTGGCCCGGTGGCCTCGGCTGTCGGTCAGCCGATCGTGGGGGCCTTCGTTTGCTCGCCTCCCCTTATTCGAATCCACCGCGACGGTTAAGGGGATCGGGCGGCTTTCGTGCCTCCACATGGAGGGCAGTCGGACCGTTCGGAAATTTGAACCGTCGGTCGATCCGGGTGGTTGATTTGAATTCGATCGGACGGTCGTCAGGGGACGGTCGCCTGCAAGACGTGCTCTGGCAACCGTCTTGTCGGAGTAATCATTACTGTCTTGTCCGCGGTGAAGGCGGCGAGGTGCGGCCCGGGCCCGCTTGTCTGTGGGTTCGGGCGCGAACCGCTCGGTTGCGCATCGGGGTGCGACCCCTCGATCGAGCCGTTACTCCCGCGATCGCGTAGTTACTTCACGGTCGATCTTGAGGGGCGCAGTAATCGCTCGGGCCCTTTAAAAGGAGGGGTGCGGTAACTTCGCGTTTTCACCCAGCTTCCTTGTTTCATCCCTGATCCTCTTGTCGCACGCGAGAGCTCGTTAGCTCTGCCTTCTGCCTTAGCGTTGTTAGGCCCGGCGATCACTGTCATTTTCGTTCGCATTCTCGTCGCGCTCGTCGCCACCTGCAAAATGTCTGAGTGGGAGCCTTCATCCGTTGACGATGCTCTGCTCAAGAGGTGGAGCCTCGTTGGGATGGTCCCGCTAAAGGAGTCGGCGGGCGGGGTGGGCGGCTACTGCCACGTTGAGCCCGCGTCGCCACCGGGGAAGATCGTCATCTTCCTGGCGTACCACGAGCGTGGGCTGGGGCTGCCTGTCTCCAGCTTCTTCGAGGCGTCCTCAACCAGTACGGCGCTCGGCTCCACCAGTTGGCGCCGAACGGGATCCTCCATGCCGCCGTCTTCGTCACGCTTTGCGAAGCGTACCTGGGCATCCGGTCGAGCCTCCCACTGTGGAGGTACTTCTTCCTCGCCAGCCTCCAGACGTCGAAGGAGACTGGGGTCGACAGACGCGTCGGCGACGTCAGCATTATGCTCCAGACTTGGGAGTCCCAGGAGTACATCAAGGTCGATCTGAAGACCTCGTTAAAGGGCCGAAGGAAGTCGTGGTTCTACATCGACAACACCGACTCTCAGCTCCCGCCCTTCGAAGACTTGGTGCCCCGAGCGACGAAATCCTGGAAGTCGAAGCTCTCGGCGGCCGAGGTCGAGACGATTCGACCTTACCTGAAGGCGATTCGACGCCTCAGGGAGTAGGGGCCGACAAGAACAATGGTCTTCGGCGTCGCCATGCGTCACCAAATCATGCCGCTGCGCCGTCGAGTGCACAGCATTGGGGAGTTCGAGGGCGTGGATGACGAGATCTGCGAAGTCCGCGGCCGGCCTCTCTCCGACTGGGGGCCGGACCTCGTGGACGCCGAGGGTGGCCTCGACTGGGGGCCACATCCCCTCGACAGGGACCATCGTCAGCTGGTAAGCGTGGGTCTTCCATTTCGGTCGTAGGAGTTACTGTTGCGCGAGGATTAATCTTGGTGTCTTCCAGGGTCCGCCAGCGGTCGCGACCGCCACCGAGGCCGCGACTAGGTCCGCCGTAGCGTCGAGCCAGCGGAGGGCTGAGTCCAGCTCCGTGGCAGCGCTGAGGCCGAGGAGGACCAGCAGAAAGCGGAAGGCGAAGCCCGGGTTCCTGGACTACCTGTCCAGCGACGCGGGACCCGCGGCTCCAGCCGCGAAGCCGATGGCGGACTCGTCCCA
>BCLG01001016.1:7632-46437 GCA_001602295.1 Zoysia matrella | reverse complement strand
AGCGAGATGGCTCGAGGCAAACTGCTGGAGGCCGTCGGGACGTCGGGTTCCGCGGACCCGGGCGATGATGCCGAGGCCGCGGCTAGGGTGCAGGAGCCGGCGTCGGCCGCTGCCTGGATAGTTCTCAGAAGAGGGCCCCTCCCACTCGAAGGGACGATCGATGGCTTCGGCTATCTGATGGATCGGGTGAGAGGTGCCCGAGCCATCAACATGCGGCTGGTCGCCGGCCTCCATCAGCTATCGGGGGTCGTCGAGGTGGTCGGCGCCATCTACGATGAGGTTAACTTCGTCGAATGTCAAGTAAGCTTAAGTCCGGTCCTTCGCTTCTGACTCCTGTGAATTTTGAGCTGATAACCTTCCGCAGGATAATTTGTATGCGGTCCTGGGTCGGCCCCCACACGGGTTCGCCGCTCAAGCCTAGGTCGACGCCCTGAAGGAGAAGATGGCGAAGGCGCGGGCCGAGTCGGGGGAGACCGTAGCCGAGCTCCTTGCTACGCGGGAGTCGGCCCGCGTCGCCCTCGGAGAGGCGAAAAAGGTGCGCGTCGAGGTGGTGGCATCCGAGGCTCGGGCCACCCGGACCGCGGCGGCCCTCGAGCAAGCCAACCGCATGGTCGTCGGTAAGTCGTATCGTATTCGTCCGACCCTAGGGTCTGGTTTTAATTCGTGGTGCTGCAGGGCTTCGTCGTCAAGCCGCGGAGCACAACCGGGAGATGCGGCGCCACGGGCTCCTCCACCAACACGTCAAGGGGGCCCGCTTGACCTTAGAGCAGACGCTCTGCATGGCGAAGGAGGAGCGCGACCGTGCCTTCAGGCAGGTCAACCACCTGAAGTCGGAGCGGGTCGTGCTGCAGTTCGAGGTCGAGCAGGCGACGGCGGAGCTTAAGCGGACGCGTGAGGAGGCCGCTCGGGTCCAGGAGGAGCTCTCGGCGGCCCAGATCCGGAATGAGCGGCTTCGGAAGAGTCTCGACCGGACGGGGCAGGCCGCCGAGGCCACCGAAAAAGAGCTCTGTCTCCGGTTTGCTTTACTGACGATTTGGAGTGCAGGATTGGCGGGCGAGGTTCAGACCTTGAGGTCGGCGGGTCTGAACCGCATCAGGAAGTTGTACTCCAGCGTGCCGGACTCCGTCTCGACAGGGGGTCATCGCGCACGCTCTGCAGCAGCTCTCGGAGGTCGTCTCCGACGTCGTGATGAGGGCGCTGGAGGACGGGTCCTCGACAGCCTTAGCCCTGGTCCGCTCCCATTATCCGGATGCGGACTTTGACAGGGTCGTCGATGGCTTCGCGTCGGGCTACTCGAAGGAGCAGCTGGACGCGATCACGGTGGAGACGTAGGAGCCGGGGGCGAAGGCCATCGCTGACTTCAAGACGGAGGACTTCATGCCCGAACGATTCGACCCGTTCCCCTATGTATAGGTTTGAATTTGTAAGAGGTGTTATCATAATAAAGAATATCGTTTGAAAAACTTTTACGAGTCTGAAAATGAGTTTCCGACCCCCCTTCGCATGCTGCAACTGTTTTTCGCGCCCCCTTCGGCGTTAATCAAACGAATGGGTCGAGTATAGCTCGTAGGGTCGGTTGTCGGCCCGATACAGCCGTAGAGCGTCATCGACCCTCAATTCGTAGATAGTATATCCACGGGGAGGCTTCGAACGAAAAACGCGCGCGAAGTTTGTCGTGTTTGGGGGTCATCCGCGAGCTCGATGCGGGTCGGGGATCCGACCCCGAGGAAACAAAAAAGGCGAAAAAACGTAAAGGGTTAACGGGGAGCGGCGCCTTGGCGCAAAAAATGGATAAACGATGAGCGATAAACGAGGTCGGACGTTACAACGCTCGAGGCGAATGTGATATTCATCGCAGAATTCCCGAAATTGCCGACCGGTGAACTGCACGCCGTTGTCGGTGATTATGGTGTTCGAGATCTCAAACTGACAGATGATGTTTTGGACGAAACCGATCGCTCGGGTTGAAGTGATGTTGGGCACCGGCTCGGCCTCAATCCACTTGGTGAACTTGTCAACGGTGACGAAGAGATGGGTGAAGCCGCCGGGTGCTCTCTTGAACGGTCCGAGGATGTCGATTCCTCAAACAGCGAAGGGCTAGGCGATCGGGATCGTCTGGAGGTCTTGGGCCAGCAGGTGCGTCTGCCGGGCGTAAAACTGACAGCATTGACAGGTTCGGACGAGTTTCTTAGCGTCGACCATAGCCGTCGGCCAGTAGAATCCTTGGCGAAAGGCTTTGCCCACGTGGGTTCTAGGTTCGACGTGGTGACCGCAGATGCCCGAGTGGATGTCGTCGAGCCGGTGCATGCCCTCCTCTTGAGGGATGCAGCGCTGCAGTATACCACTCGTGCTTCGCTTGTAGAGCTTGGCGTCTGAGATGATGTAGGCCTTGGCCTGTCGCGCAACCTTTCTGGCTCCGTTGGCGTCGACCGGGAGAGTGCCGTCTTGAAGGTAAGCGAAGATGTCGAGGGACCAGTTGGGGGCGAGTGCCATGATCTCTGCCCCTGGTCCTAGGGTCGGCTCGCTGCCTGCGCCCTCGGCAGGCGGACCCTCAGTAACCTTGATGGAGGGCTTGGTGAGGGCTTCGAGGAAAACACCGTCGAGGACCAGCCCACGCTCCGAGCCCATCTTGGTGAGGGCGTCGGCGGCCTCGTTGTCTCGTCGTAGAACATGATGGAGTTCGTGTCCATCGAACTTGTCTTCGAGCTTGCGGACCTCCTGACAGTAGGCTTCCATCTTCAGGTCTCGGCAGCTGAAAGTCTTCATGACTTGACTGACGATCAACTTGAAATCGCCCTTGACGTAGAGGCGTTGAACGTCGAGGGTGGTGGTCATTTGCAGGCTGTGGAGGAGCGCCTTGTACTCGGCCGCGTTGTTGGAGGCGCGAAATTGCAACTGTAGCACGTAGCGGAACCTGTCTCTCTTTGGGGAGATCAGGACGACCCTAGCCCCCGCGCCCTTGAGCATGCAGGACCCGCTGAAGTACATCGTTCAGTACTCGACGCTGCCGGGGGCCGACGGTTCCTGAGCCTCGGTCCACTCGGCGACGAAGTCGGCCAGGATCTGAGACTTGATGGCCTGCTGAGGGACGAAGGCGACGTCAAGCCCTATGAGTTCTATGGCCCACGCGACCATGCTCCCGACCATGTCCTTGCCACTGACAATCTCCCCGAGCGGGAAACCGGTGACAACGTGGACGGAGTGGCTCGTGAATTAGTGTCGCAGCTTGCGGCTCGTAATGAGAACGGCGTAGATCAGCTTCTTCACCTGGGTGTACCGAGTCTTGGCGTCGGCCAACACCTCGCTGACGAAGTAGACAGGCCGCTAAACAGAAAGAGCCCGACCCTCCTCGCTTCGCTCAACGACGAGAACAGTGCTGACGACTTTCGAGGTCGCCGCGATGTAGAGGAGAAGGGTCTCTCATGGGGTCGAGGATATAAGGATCAGCGGTGACGAGAGCAAAGTCTTAAGCCAATCGAAGGCTTCCTGGGCCTCGGTGGTCCAGGTGAACCGCTCTGCTTTTCGTAGCAGCCGGTAAAAGGGCATCGCTTTTTCGCCGAGCTTTGAGATAAAATGGCTGAGGGCCGCCAGATATCCGGTCAGTCTTTGGACGCTCTTGACGTTGCTGATGGGCCCGAGATTGAGGATCGCGGAGATCTTTTCGGGGTTCGCTTCGATCCTCCGCTCAAAAATGACGAAGCCGAGCAGCTTGCTCGAGGGTACCCCGAAAACACATTTTTCGGGGTTTAGCTTGATCCAATAGCGCCGAAGGTTCGCAAATGTCTCCTCCAGGTCTTAGACGAGGTCAGACGGCTGCCGAGTCTTGACGACGATGTTGTCGACGTAGACCTCCAGGTTCCGACCCAGCTGGTCGTGAAAGCACTTCTGCATGCAGTGCTGGTACGTGGCACCAGCGTTCTTGATCCCAAATGGCATCGTGACATAGCAGAAAGATCCGAAGGGCGTGATGAAGGACGTGGCCGGCCGATCGAACTCGCGTATAGAAATCTGGTGATACCCAGAGTATGCGTCGAGGAAGCTCAGGGTTTCGCACCCGACGGTTGAGTCCACCACTTGATCAATGCGCGGGAGAGGGAAGGAGTCCTTCGGGTAGGCCTTGTTGAGATTCGTGTAGTCAACGCACATCCTCCATTGCTCGGTCTTCTTTTTCACCATTACAGAGTTGTCTAACCACTCAGGGTGGTAGACCTCTTGAATAAACTTAGCATCGAAGAGCTTCGTCAATTCTTCCCCAATGGCTCGGCGCTTATCGTCGTCGAAATGCCTGAGTCGTTGCTTGACGGGCCGAGAGCCCACGATGATGTCGAGGGAGTGCTCGACGACTTCTCTCGGGATGTCGGGCATTTTCGATAGTGCCCAGGCGAAGACGTCCCGATTCCGGATGAGGAGGTCGACGAGCGTGATTTCCTATTCGTTGGAGAGCGATGTCCCGACCCTGGCCTTCTGGGAGGGGTCGGTGGGGTCGAGTGCCACCTCCTTGGAGTTGTCGGCGAGTTTGAAGGATGTCGACGACGCGGCCCTGAAGTCGAGCGTTGGGTCCGACCCCTTTGCTTTGCGGATCTCGTCTAGCCAGGCCGGGCCTGACTTGGCAGCGGCCAACTCGAAGCTTTCCTGCTCACACGCTAGAGCGTATTGGAAGCGTGACGAGACTGTGATGATGCCCTTCAGTCCGGGCATCTTCAGCTTCAGGTAAACGTAGTTGGGATGGCCATAAACCTTGCGTAGCATGGCCGGCCCAAGATGGCGTGGTAGGTGCTAGTGAAGTCGACCACCTCAAAGGTGAGCGACTCGGTGCGTAAATTGCTCCGGTCACCGAACGTGACTGGGAGCGTGATCTGTCCGAGGGGCGTTGCGTACCCCCCGAGAACGACTTCGTGAAACAGAGCGTGGGTCGGGCGGAGGTCGGCCTCCGTCAGATTCATCGCCCGAAAAGCGTCGGCGTAGAGCATGTTGAGGGCGCTTCCTCCGTCCATGAACACCTTCGATAGGCGCACGGAGCCGACGATGGGGTCGAGCACCAGCGGGACGCGCCCGGGCTGCGAGACGTGATTCGGGTGATCAGCCCGATCGAAGGTGATCGGAGCCTCGGACTACATGAGGTAGCGAGGGACCGCAGGGTCGGCAGCGTTGACCTCGCGCCAGATCCAATTTTGACGGCCACGGGGCTCGCAGTAGGCTGCGGAGCCGCCAAAGATCATGAGGCAGTTCTCCGGCTCGGGGAAGGCTGCGTCGACGTCTTCCTCGGCCCCCTTAGTTTGGAGTCAGTCTTGGCCGCCGAGGAGTCGGGCTGGAGTCTGCTCCTGAAGAACCTCCTTGCCAGGTGGCAATTCTGGAGGGTGTGCTTGACCGACACGGAGTGGTTGGGGCAGGGCCGGTCGAGCATCTTCTCGAAGTGGCCGTCGTGGTTGGCCGGCTTCTTGGTCAGGGGTCGGGCGGGCCGGTCGGCGGCGGCCACGAAGTCGTTATCGTGGCGCCGACCCTTGCCCTTCTTGCGGCTCGAGCTGTCGCCACCCCGCTTTCGTCCGAGGGGCGGTCCCCCCTACGGTCCGTTCCCGACCTTTCATCTTTCGTCCGACCTCGATCGAAGTTGGCCTGCACGGCCTCTTCTCCGGTGGCGAAGGTCGTCACGATGTTGAAGAGGTCTCGGGCCGTCTGAGGGTTCCTCGGGCCCAACTTGTGGACGAGCGCTATGGACGTCGTGCCGCAGGTGAAGGCGTTGATGACGTCGGCGTCGCTGACGTTGGGGAGCTCGTTGCGCTTTCGTGAAAAGCGCTGGATATAGTCCCGGAGCGACTCGTCGGGCTCCTGCTTACAATTTTTGAGGTCCCAAGAGTTACCTGGGCGCGTGTAAGTCCCTTAGAAGTTGCCGATGAAGATTCAGCTCAGGTCGCTCCAGTCATGGATGCAGCCCTCGGGGAGGTGTTCAAGCCACCCTCGGGCCGAGTCGGTGAGGAAGAGCGGCAAATACTGGATGGCTAATAGGTCGTCCGCTCTTTCGGTCCTGCAGGCGAGGCGGTAGTCCTCGAGCCAGTGGACGGGGTTCGTCTCCCCGTTGTAGCAGCCGATGGTGGTCAGGTGCTTGGGCTTCTGGAGTCGAGGGAGCTGCGCCGGTAGTAGCGGTCGTGGGAGCGTCTCTGCCAGAACTCGGCGCGGAGCTCACTCGTCGCCTGCCGTCTGGCGTCGATGGTGTCGCGGGCGTCGCGGTTGGGGCCGAGCCACGGGAGGACCGACCCTGCGTGGTGCCGATTGTTTCGTTCCTCGACTCGGCTGTCGCGCGCCGAGATCCGCCGATCCTGGGACCAGCGGTTGCTCCTCGTCTCTGACTGCAGGGGCCGGAGAGACGCTTCTGGTTGTCGAAGCGCGCTGCCGAGGTAGAAGCGTACGCGGTCATACGCTTCCCTCAGTGCTGGGTCCTCAGGACCAGCGGTCTCGTCGAGGACGCATGCTGCCGTCGCGAGGTTCTCGAGCGGGGTGTCGAAGGTCGACGGCCCTCTAGCTGCGAGCTGCTAGTAGGTGGACCGTCCTCAGGCCCGTGTCGCGTCGCTGGGCCCGGCTGCAGGCTTGCCCCTAGGTTCAGGCTACTAGTTCGTCCTGAGGGCGGCCAGACCTGGCCGACGGTGTCTACCGCGGTGCGCAGGGACAGGTTGGTGCTCGGTGTGTTGCCGAGAGTCGCCGGTTCCGCGCCCTTCGAGGCGTGGAGAGTGAAACACTCCCTCGACGGGTCGTGCCGTAGAACGAGGCGGCTCTGGCGCCACCGAGTCGGATGCCTCTTGCACAGAGCCTGGAGGTGCAGCTCGCCACTTTTGTTTGCGACGAAGTTCAGACTCCCGAAGCGAAAAGCCTGCCCAGAGGCGAAGGTGGGGACTTGCCACGGCTAGCCATCTTCAGAGACAACGACCATAAAGCCCCCGAAGCGGAGGTGGGAGATCGAAGTATCCCCTACTACAGCAAAGTAGAAAGCCATCGAAAAACCGAAGCGAGAGCACACCAAGAGAAGCCCCCTTTCTGGCGCGCCAACTGTCGGCGTTCTGACCACCGGCACAGTAAAAGCATACGATCGTGGGGGCGGTGTGCCTTCGTATTTGATGTGGCCTAGTCTAAGAAAGACTCAAAGGGGTTTTTTACCTGGTTTAGGCCACCTCGAGCGGTGTAATATCGTACGTCCAGAGAGTGGATTATCTCGACGATAATGTTACAAAGGCTGGATTCTCTCTTCGCGAGAGGATCCGGAACGGGTGGAGGGTGATTGAAACGTGGATGAGTGGGGGTGCTTGCTCGAAGGGATGTGAGGACCCTGGGCTTTAGTGGAGTTCGTTGGTCTTGCAATCTTTTGAATTGGTTATCTTGTGTCGTTCGTCTCTATCGCTTCTCGAGCTTTCCTTTATATAGGAGGGGGTCCGGGGTTACAGATAGTGGGCCCTACGTGATCCTGCCGCCTCGCTGACAAGTGGACCCTTCCGCTGTCGTTGCCATCATTCACTTCACCCATGCGCTGTCGTGACCTGTCGCGTCGCACACAGCGGCGGGCACTGTAGCGCCTGTCTACCACTGTTGTGTCAGCCACAGTGCCATCGGGTCTTGTTCAGCAGCCGTTGCAGCTTTTTGTTGGAGTGTCGCCATGGTGAATTCTGTTCCGTCCCGTCAGGATGAATGACGGTTGGCCACAGGAGTAAATGTGTCATAACGCGGCACTTACCCCTATGGGTCGCTCCCCGGGAGGTCGGCTCTCGAAGGTCGGAGTCTCACGCGTCTTAGCGCGGCTAAGACTTGGCTGTCGTAAATCATCGCCTTAGGGGTCGGAGCTCGCTGTCGCCCGACCCTTAATTCGAGGCTTTACGCGTACGAGCACAGACTGTTAGGTAACCGAGGTACGTGATCCTGAGAAGTTTTTCTCATGTAAAAGCTAGTGCTGTAGGTATTGCATTTGATGTTTTAAAAATCATAGTTGGTGACAATTGTTATTCTTCACAAAATCGTTTCATTTGATAATACAAATTGTCGCACAAGTAAAAGTTTAAAAACGGTAGCATCACTTTTTTCTTCTTCGCTTTCCCTCAACATTGGTTCTTCTAGAATGAGTGCATTCGCTGCTGCTGGCTTTGTCCGACGATAATCTATATATCTAACTCGCAAAATTCAGGCTTAGTGTCATGCCCTCATAGTATTCTCATACCTCAAATTCAGGTTCTGTCGCAGTCACTGTATACGTCTGATACTTACAAAGAAAAACAAATTGGCCTGTGCACAAGTCTACCATTATAAACAAATACGATGGACTATTCTAGAGAGAGAGAGAGAGAGAGAGAGAGAGAGAGAGAGAGAGAGAGAGAGAGAGAGTATTTTCATGATTACCCACTATATTGAATAGAGTCTATCAAGTATAAACAAACATCAATTGATTATTTTAAAACACATAGCATAGAGCCGTTTTGCAAGATGTGAAGAAATCCAACAAAAACTATCAAGCACTCAACTTCAAGAAGAAAACTTATTTTTATACTGTAAATGAACGCAATGCATATAGATATGTTTCTTCCCCTTAAAAATGAAATATTTCTGGTCTTCAGATTATTGAAAATAATAAGTCATGTTATAAACTATAACAACAACCTCAGAGAAAAATTTACTGTAAATATGATGATCATAAAAATCCAAAGATACTGTTTATTTTTATGTTTTCTCATAAATGAACATAGGGGAAATATTTATACGTCCCAAAATTCAAAATTAGTCGTAAAGCTATGACGTTCAACATCTCCAGTGGATTGATCTTAAAAAAAAGAGACAAACAGCATTAACCATATCAATAACTATCTCGGCGCTTATTAATCGGCGAGGTAATCCAACAAACAACTTCCAATTCCTAAAACTGTATCAATTCCTGGTCTTCAAAACCACAACAAAGTATGCTAAACAACATATTTGAAATCGTGTGGTCCAACTTCAGCAGCAAGAATATTAGCCCCGTATTTGCGCGCAGGCTGCTTCACTAGTTTCCTAGCAGAAGAAGGTATTTGTCTCGGTGTGGCCGCAAGGTTTGTATCGGCTTACGTGAAACAAAGATGCGGGTTGGACTTTTTCTTCTCTAGCACGACTCCAAGCTATTGGAGACGGTAATGACATTGCCGACAGCTACTAAAGAAATTTTTTTCCTCTATATCATCCAGGTATATCAAAAAATAGGCCTTTCGGTGACCAGCCAGGATGGGATTCAATCCGCCAGTGCCGCAACAGGACAGCAACTGGGAGATTCGCGTCGCTGTCCTCCTCAGCCTCATGTTCCAAGTCATCCTTACCTTCACTGGTTCCCTCAGGAAGCGCTCTTCATGTGCCTTCTTCCGATTTGTTATATGGTCATGCTACCTCCTCGCCGACTGGGTAGCTGACCTTGCACTTGGCCTATTGTTGAACAACATGGGTAATATTGGTGGCGGCGGAGGAGGAGGAGGAGGAGGTGGTGGTGGTGTTGGCTCCCTTGCAATTCCTTCCATGGTTGGACTCAAGCATGTTCCACATGGTGACACGGCAACTTCCGGGAGTGCTGGTGGAGGAGGGGCCTGCAGCGGCGGCAGCAGTCCCATCATCTTCGCATTCTGGGCACCATTCCTACTGCTCCATATGGGCGGGCCAGACAAAATTACCGCCTATTCACTTGAGGACAATGAGTTGTGGCTGCGGCACTTTATTGGCTTCCTATTTGAACTTTCAGCAGCATTAGTGGTCTTCATTTGTTCCCTGGAAGGCAACCCGATGATCGTGGCAACGCCGATCATTTTGGTTGCTGGCATGATCAAGTACATAGAGCGCACCTACTCATTGTACCATGGAAGCACTAATGGCTTCACAGTTGCCATTCTTGGTGTGCCAGATGTCCGTCCAGCAAACATCCCCAGCTTGATGCAGGCGTACTCCTCCAAGAAGAAGGGTGGGCTGATTGTGGAACTTGCCACCTTGAGAGACAGCAGCAATGTCGTTTGGGACATAAACAGTGGTGAAGACGAAGGCTCTGGGGATGCGTATGATGGAGAAGATGAATTGAATGCATACAACCTCTTTACCAACTACCGTGCCATTTTCGTCAATGGTGTCGTCAGCACAAGGAATCGAAAGATGAGTGAGGACTTTTACTGTGCTCTCAGGAACCCCATGAAGGCCTTCGACATCCTAGAGATGGAGCTCAACTACATGTACGACGTGCTCTACACCAAGATGCCAATCCTCAATACCATGGTTGGCTGTGTGCTCCGCATCGTCACCTGGTGCTGCATAATATCTAGCTTCATCATTTTTGCTCACAATGATAGGGCTGGCATGCCACAGGTTGATATTGTGATCACCTATGCATTGCTTGCCATCGCTGTGGCACTCGAGGCAGTTGCGCTTGTCATGCTTCTCTTCTCCAATTGGGCACTCGTGTATGTCCACCATTCACAACATTCAAAATGGTTGTCCCAGTTGGTCAGATCTATCCACAAGACCAAGAAGTATTGGAGGGCAAAAAAACATTCAACATGCTCTAGGACAATTTGGCAAATGAACCTCATTGATCACTCCCTCAACACAGTCCCACATGACAACCAATATGGTTTCTTCCAAAGAAAAGTGGCAGATATCTTTACCAAGATCTCACACAAACCCATTCGTGGCCGCATCAAGAAAGGTGAATACGAAAACCTCTTGTCATTCATTTTCAAGAGGATACAAGTAATTGCCGAAAACATAAAAAAGTCAGGGAAAAAGAGGGAAGCCTGGCAAGATCGAGGTGGCAATGCTCTTCGAGAGTTGGTGGGATGCTTTAAGGAGGATAAAGGAGAGAATATTGAATCTAATATTATCTTTCAAAGTGTAAGCGAGCGGGACTTTGATGAGTCCTTGTTGATTTGGCACATTGCGACAGACGTGTGCTTCTCCCTCTACAGTGAGGTGCATGGGCTGCTAGAGAGGGCACAAGATAACATGCCGAAAGTTAGCAAGTGCATATCAGAATACTTATTGTACCTACTAATAAAGAAGCCAGAGATGACTTCCGCGACTATGGGGATTGGCCATCTACGGTACAACAACACCTATGAAGGGGCAAAATTGTTGTTCAGGCCAGGACAAGACATAAACAATGACCAGGTGATGGGCCATGTGATGGCCTGTAGAATGGTGCACAGCATGGACACCACCACATTTAAGGATGGTTTCATCAAGGGAGACCGAACCAAGACTGTGCTCTTCAACGCCAGTATCTTGGCCAAGGCGTTGATGAATTCCTTCACTGATGAGGATGAAATGTGGAAGGTCATTGCTCATGTTTGGATGGAAATGTTGACGTTCACTGCATCACATACACAGCCCAGAGAGCATCTCAGAAAGCTTAGCAATGGCGGCGAGCTCATCACAATGGTATGGCTCTTGATGGCTCACATGGGGATGACCAGTAGTTTGTTTGAGGTCCAAGAGACTGAATCCATTAACAAGTTGATCATCCACGACCAATAAATAAATGCTACAATATCCAAATCCAATTCAAACTATTACGATGGGGTTTCAAGGTGTAGTGTCCTAAAATGGTATGAATAATCACAAAATATTTTTTATCTGTTTATGAAGTCTTCATTTAATGTAGACCAGACAATCAAAGCTTGTAATGCTTCAAGAGCTATTTCCTGTATCTCCCAGCACCTTAATTTACTATTTTTGTATGGTTATATATATGGAGGACCGTGTATATATCAGTTGTCCAAACAGTTCGTGACTTACTAATTATTAAGGACGTTTTGTTGATCATCCAATGTCATATACTTCGAAAAGTTTACAACGTCAAACATTTGACATTTTTGTGGCTTTGGATATCACTAGCAGGAACTTTTTTATCATAGGTGCGCACATGATGCTAACCGCTTGTCAATGCTTTGGTGACACAATGAAAGATGAAATAGTGTCTAATGAAGAGATACTTACGGTAATGATTTTTAAGTGCCACTGTCTCAGGTCTAAATATTGTATGAAGATCCTTTTGTTAGTTGGGCAAAAAAGATAAAAGAAATTTGTAGTTACAAGAAAGCAATGATGTGTTGACCTTGTGATAACCATGCTGGAAGCACCATTTTTTTTAAAGGAAACTGGAGGGACAAGGTCCCTACAGCGATTTTATTAAGAAACAAAATTTTAAAGCAACAAAACAGAAAGGAGAGATGTTACGATGCTTGGAGTTAACCACAGTCATACATTTGATCAGATCTAATAATTAAAAATAAAGAAGTACCTAGTCAAAGATATCAAAATTATGAGACTGGTACCAAAAATTGTCCAATTTTTAAAAATCAATGGCTGAGGTTAATCTCTTGATGGCATGCTCAAAATTTTAAATGAAGAGCTCCTCAATAGGATTCTCTCACTAAGGGAGAAAATTTGACACCCTTCTCTCTTGGAATTGATTAGCAGCTGACTTCATTGTACCTTAATGAAGAAATGTGCATTGCCACTGTTCATAATGAGCATCACTTGAATCTTGATGACCATAGGAGGGGAGAAAATTTGACACTTCTACATCAAGCTCGATCATTTAAGAGCATGCTCAATACTCACATGAACCCCAAGTTTGCACTATTCCTCACTCGTTTAGCAATTTATCTTTCATTGAGTATCATGATGTTGCTAGTTCTCTTATTGAGGACTCCTATTGGGTTTTATATGATGAGTTTTTTAATCTTACCATGATCCCAAATGAACCTCTAAGTGCTATATGTCTTTGCTTGGATCATTTATCCAATTGGATCAACTCTTATGGAAAGTGAATAATATCTAGAGAAGAAGTGATCAAGAAGAGGCTTCAAATTGGGAAATCTTACTACATCAACTATAAGAGTAATCATAAAGACTATAAGGATGGTAGTAACACCCAAATCAATGCTCTCAATTCCTCTAACCCATCTTTGTGTCTTATGGATAGGAAGTCTAGGTGTGACTCCAAGGATGAGTGTCATTTGAATATCTTTCCAATGATCACAAGCTCAAGTGAAGTTCATGATACTCACTTTGACGCCCACCTAAAGGTTAGTACGTGTTCTTCTACTAAAGGTTTAGATACTAATCCCTCTTGCTTTGTTGTGTTAAGCAAGGTGAACTATAAGATGGTGGAAGACATTGGGTACTTGATAGTAGTTGCACTCAACATATGATCGGTAATGCAACAATGTTCACTTCTTTCAATAAGGAGAGGGAGAGAGAGAGAGAGAGAGAGAGAGATTTGGTGATAATTCAAAAAGAAGAATAAAAGGATTGGGAAAGTGGCTATCTCAAGTGATCTCTCTATCTCAATTGTCTTGCTAGTTGAGTCGTTGAGCTTCAATCTCCTCTCCATTAATCAGTTGTGTGATTTGGGATTTACTTGTTTCTTCAATGATAAAAGTGCTGAGTTGATTAACAAGTCTCTTGATGTCACCTTTCATGGTTTTCAGCACAACAATATCTATATAGTGGATTTCCTATCAAATGAAGTCAACCCCAGTACTTGTCTCATTGCAAAGACCTCTAAAGGTTGGCTATGGCATGGAAGACTTGCTCACATTGGAATGGGTCAATTGAAGAAGGTGACAAAAAGGGATTGGTTCTTGGTGCTCAAGATGTAACCTTTGAAAAAAAAAACTTTGTAGTGCATGCTAGGTCAGGAAGTAAATGGTAACTCTCCAACCTTGCAATACAGTGAGGTCTACATCAAGATCTCTTGAGTTGGTGCACATGGACTTGTTTGGACCAACCATTTACAAGTCTTGGTGGAAATTTCTATTGCTTAGTGATTGTGGATAATTTCTGTCAGTATTGCTTAGTGATTGTGGATAATTTCTGTCGCTGCACTTGGACACTCTTTTTTGAAGACAAATCACAAGCAATTGCCACATTCAAAAAATTTACCAAGAGAGTCCAAAATGATTTTGATGCCAAGATCTAGAAGATTAGAAGTGACAATGGTATGGAATTCAAGAACTCAACAATTGAAGATTATTGCGATGGGATCAAGCATAAGTTTTCAGCCACCTACACTCCAGAGCAAAATGGTGTTGTTGAGAGAAAAAATAGGACACTCATCACTCTTACAGGAACTATATTGGATGAGTATGGAACACCGGAGAGATTTTAGGCTAAAGCTATCAATATGGCTTGCTGCACCTCCAGCCGAGTTTATCTTCATCATCTCTCGAAGAAAACACCCTATGAGCCCTTAGTTGGGAGGAAACGAAACCTAGCCTACTTTCAGGTCTTTGGTTGCAAATGCTATATATTCAAGAAGAGAAAGAGGCTTGAAAAAGTTCGAGAAGAAAATAGACATTGGGTTCCTAGATGGACAATAAAAAGTTCAGGAAGAAAATAGACATTGGGTTTCTAGATAGACACTCCGGCAACTCCAAGGCTTATTGGGCTTTTAATGTCACAACCAGTTGTGTTGAAGAATCCGGTGATGTTCAATTCGATGAGACTAATATATGATTCTCAAGAGAACCATGAGCTTCATGATTATCATATAGGAGATGAACCATTAGAGGCGGCAATGAAAAAGATGCCGTTGGGAGTACTTTCTAGTGAGGATAACAGAATCCAAATCGCTATATTCTTTGGAGGAGCAGCTGCGACCTGCAAATCAACAAATCAGGCTCGCTGATGACGGAGACTGAGAGGAGATTACCAAATTCGAACATGGGGTAGATCTGGGCGGATCTTGACATACCTAACAGTATACCAGAGGATAAAAAATCCACCTCATCCCTAATTACAGGGGAACAATGCAGAGATGAAGAGGAAGCTTCTGATCCTGGCCAGCACTGTAGCATCTCCTGTGCTGCGATCTGAAACCCAATCCTGCAGCCACCAAAGTTGAAACCCCAATCACAACAAAATTCTCAAAATCCATAAGATAAATCCAAAGATAACCGATAGATCAAGATCTGTATATGATGTAGATTCTCTCTTTTCCCTTCTTTTTTCCTCCCTCCTGTGGTCAAACATCTTTTCTCAATGCTCTTGCCTAATGGACAACACAATGGAGCAGTGAACGTGGCACCCCCCCACCCCCTCGCCCCCTTTATTTTTTTCTCCTTTCCCTGCTCACTTTCTTTTCGCTTGCTGTTGCCTCACAGACAGCACAATCGAGCAGTAGCACGAGGGAAAAATCGCATGCTGCAGCAGGACAGCTCGGCCCATGGGCCTGGGACGCACGGCGTTGTGAGGGAAAATGAAACCCTACACGGTAGGGAAGAGCCAGAGAGATCACTGGGAGGACATCGATGACGAATATGCTGCAGGATCCCATCCTTCCACGCCTGAAGTGCCTGAACGCTGGTCAGGAGCACGCAGCGAAATCGAGGAGAGGGCTTGTTGACACTTTTCTGGTCACACATAAGAGTATTAGGTCGTTCGGATCGCAACGGATCATATCGACGAGGTCACCTCCGATTGCTTCGAGAAGAGGTAGATATTATTATTTTGTTGTGAAAGACGGCTAGATTTATGAGCAAATCAGCAAAAGAATAAATAACGTACTTACGTGATGAAAAACGATTAGTTTACAAGCAAACTAGGAAACACCGTCAAATCTCCCACCCAGAAGAGATCCGTCTAGGCGTGAGCATCGTTGAACGTGCCCTAAGTTGGCCAGCTGGCCTAAGACATTATCTATGGTCGTGGAGATCAGTGGATAAACATCATAAGAGGTTGGAAGAGAGAGCTAGGGTTGAAAGGTAAAAAATAAGGTAATTTGATAGAGACGTTTGGGAGTTACCTCCTCAATCGACCTTAATTTGATAGAGACGATTGGGTGTTACCTCCTCAATCGACCTTAGACCTCTTTATATATAAGTGGGATGGTCTTATCCTGTGGAGCTACGGATCCTATTAATTAAGAAACGTATTATATTTGATCTGTTAATAAAACTACAAAAAATAGATTTCTCTGATACTCCAGTAGGGTACTGAATGTTTAACTTTTGTGGATCGTCTAGGGTCCAGATCCAAGGGCTAGAGGAGGAAGAGCGAGGTTCTGTAGTGTTCTTGTGTTCATACCTTCGGATCCGGTCACCGCCGGTGCTAAGGAAGAGGAAGTGGCCATTCGTCTTTTGTCGGTGCAGTCCTCTGCTCTAGGGCAGCATCGGTCGGAGAAAAGGACGAAGGCAGTGATGGCGACAATGTTCCTGTGGCGGCGGTGGTGCGATTCCCATCGCTTACACCGCCCCTATAGATCGGCTTAGGGTTCTGGATATCATGTGGGATTGTGGCTATAGCCAACTTCGTGTCTCGTGCCCTGGCCCCCACCTGTCCCTTTTATTGTTGCGCTGCGTGACAGAGGCCCACCAGCCAATGGGCTGAGCGCCCCCGATCAGGGCGTGTGGTCAAGAGGCCTAATTGGCCGTTGGGCTAATTAGGCTAGGAGATCAATTCTAATATTCTCCCACTTAATCTCGCCTTATACTTCAATACTTTTAACTTTACTCATTCCATTACAGATTGATGTATAGAGCTGTTTCATCGTCATGGTCAATCGCCGATAGATTCAATAGCTACAATACACTTCTCTGTTCCGAAATAGTTACTACACTTTTGGGCCATTTTTTAGTTCAGAAATCACAGGCTTTCTCTTAAACTCATGCCGGCAACATGTTCAATAAATACTTTAGGTGGTAAGTCTTTAGTAAGCGGATCCACTAACATCTTTGTGGTACTTATATGCTCAAAACTTATGATTTGATCCCGAACTTTATCTTTCATAATATATTACTTTATGTCAATGTGTTTGGCAGCACCACTTGACTTATTGTTGTGGGCATATATTACTGCGGGTTCATTATCGCATTACAACTTAAGTAGTCTATAGATGTCGTTAACCACTTTAAAACCGGGTATGAACTTCTTAAGTCAGTTCACGTGCCCCATAGCCTCATAACATGCTGCAAACTCGGCATACATTGCTTTGAACTTTTTCACGAAATAGCTCCTCTAGTGAGAGTAAACATATATCCGGATGTTGACTTTTTATCATCTCTCGTGTAATCAGAATCTGTGTACCCCACTATATAGAGCGAATCTGATCTTCTGTATGTCATCATGAGGTCTTTTGTTTTTTGCAAATAGCGCAAGACTTTCTTTATCAATTTTCAATGTTTTGTTCTAGGATTGCTTGGAATCTGCCAAGTAACCCGGTAACAAATGTTAAGTCAGAGAGTGTACACACTTGAGCATACTGTAAGCTTTCAACAGCTGAAGCATATAGAATCGATTTCATTTGATCGATCTCATACTGGTTCCTGAGGCACTGAAAATCCTCATATCTGTCACCTTTGACTATAGGTGCAGGTGATGGATTATATTTATGCATACCATATTTCTTTAAAACTTTCTCTATGTATGCTTTTTGTGACAGTTTCAATATCCCTTTGTTTCTATCTCGGTGAATTTTGATTCCTAGAACGAATGAAGCTTTACCAATATTTTTCATATCAAAGTTTGAGGACAAGATCTTCTTTGTCTCTAGTAGCAGACTGACGTTACTACTAATAAGTAAGATATCATTCACATACAGGATTAGAAAGATAAATTTTTCATCTTTAAACTTTGAGTAAATACAGTTGTCCTCTATATTTTTGTTAAACCCAAATTTCTTTATCGTACTATCAAACTTCAAGTACCACTGTCTTAAAGCTTGCTTTAACCCATAAATTGATTTCTTTAGACGGCACCCCATTCTTTCATTTTTTTCCACGACAAAACCTTTCGGTTGTGCCATGTAAATATTTTCCTCTAAATCCCTATTGAGGAAGCTGTTTTTACATCTATCTGATGTAACTCTAAATCATAATGAGTCACTAGTGCCATTATGATTATGAAGAAATCTTTACATGAGACTGGAGAAAATGTCTCATTGTAATCAATCCCTTCTCTTTGCATAAAGCCTTGTGCCACGAGTCATGCTTTATCTACATTCCCTTGGGAGTCAAGTTTTGTCTTGTAGACCCATTTGCAGCATACTGTTTTGGCTCATTTAGAAATTACTTCTAAGTCCCAGACTTTATTAGCCTTCATAGACTTTATTTCTTCTTCTATGACTTCAAGCCATTTTAAAGAGTTTTCGCTTCTTATGGCTTCTTCAAATGAGGTGGGATCATCCTCCATTTGAAATTCCTCTATTTGATAAATCTAATAATCATCAGAAATAGTTGATCTTCTTACTCTTTGAGACCTTCTTAGGGCCTCCTGATTTTGCACATTTTTTGTTGGAGGCTGTTGTTGCTCCCTCTTATCTGTGGCAACGGGTTCTATGGGATCCTGAGGAACAGGTTTCTCATTCTCATTCATTATTGCCACAGGAGAAACAATAATAGGTGCTGGCATCATAGTGTCCTGCACTGTCAGTGTAGCGATAGCCGGTAGTGAGAAGAATTGCTCTTGAATCATTGGTGTTTGGTTTAGATTTGGCATAAAAATATCAACACTTGTTTGTTTCATCTTTTTGCCACTAATAGCCGAAGTCTTCGAAGTATGAATCGATTTTTTCACCTAAATTAAGATATGAACTTCTATCCTTACAGCCATCTTTTTTGACACGATAAAGCTGCCAAACCACTTTTATCTTTTCTTGAGCTATTGACTGATTCTTTTGATTGAAACGGTCTTTTGTGTATGGTTGTCGGATAGTGGTTTGCCTTCTTGTGGTTTCATTTTGTTTATGAGATGATTGAGACTGCATCCTAGAACCATAGCACTCCCATGATGAATAAGGATAAAAAACTATAGTGGATGATCCATATGGCATCGGCATAATCAGCGTAAAAGGAGGATATGGAGCTTTCGAATAAACTTTCTTCCTTTGCAAATTCCAACCCTCATGTTTATATTTTGGAGGCACTCTTGATGGCATGGGGTAATTTGGCTTAGAAGCATTCTTTTTTTCTCTTTATCTTACATATTTAGTCAAAAGCTATTCAAAAGTAAGCTTTAACTTGCTATCCTCATGTTGGCTATGGCATTTACCTCCCTCAACCTTTTTTAAATTGATTCTTGGATTTTTTTTGCTCATTTCATTGACTCTGCAAAAATTGGAATAAATTGGAAGTTTCAGTTTTTTCAGCTTTGTTGAATTTGGTCGATTTGAAACTAATCGGTCGTGAGCAAGCTTAAAAACCTTTCGTTGCCCCCAGTGCGCAATGAATCTTCTGCAATCCCTTTAAAATCATCTCCTTTAACATCATCATCATGAATCTCATCGGCAACTGCATTTTCTTCATTGGAGGGCTTTAAATTATTTTTGCCAAGACTCAATTCGTTGCGTTTAGATGAATCGACCTGTGGCCGATTTGATAACCTATTATTATCGTGACCAATTGGAGCCAATTGGTCATCCTTATGTGTTTCTTCAAAACTCAATCGTCCTCTATCGATAGACTATTGGATTATTTGACGAAACGTATTGCAATTCTTAGAACTGCGATAAAAAAATTATGCTACTTACAATACGTTCACTTCTCTACGCCCTGAAGTGATGGTATGATTTTGTGATCCATAAGCCTAATAAAATTATTTGCTAGCAAGGTATCAAATAGATCATCGCACAAAGTCAAATCAAAAGTGTACTTTGTATTCTTTAGCCGATTCTTTTGAAAAGACAGTTTTAACACTAAGCAAACAAATGGTTCAGATTTCTCATCTATCCATTCAGCTATACAGTTACTTGTGTTTCTTTTACCAGATGCTTTAGAATCTGTTATCATACTAGCATCGGTTTTTGCAACATCGGCTAATCTTGATTTTGTTCTTTTAAAACCCAAATGGCCACAAGTAAACCATTTAGATAAAAACTTTGGCATGGTGAGGTTGAAACATTGAATGCTAAAATATTACTGTTATCAGCTTTCCTAATTTTTACAATGCAGTGGCCGACACTAGGTGAAGACTCTTTGTTGATAACAAGTAAATTACCCCCTCAATCGATGTCTTAGCATTATTTTTTATGGCAGTACTAATGTATGTATCAACTAAAAATTTATGATTTGATTGGAAATTAATTAAAGCACTTGTAAAGCATACCTTATCAAATATATCGATGAGGTGTGGAACATTGATATGAATCTATGAAAGTCGGAAGTTCCAATTTATGAAACCAGAAGAGCCATTGAATTTGACGAAGTCGAGAACACACCACTCGCTAGGATATGAGACCGAATCAAAATACATGGGGTATGATTTTTGATAGGTTCGGTCTCTTCCCTTAATGTCCACTTCTAACGTTTCACGAAATTGTTTTCTCAAATCCTCTTTAATACGAGCCATGCACTCCTCTATATTGGTGATGGGTGGTCTATGGGATGTGCATTGTGGCGAAGGGTGCATGTTCATTCTCACGGCGTTAAATTGTTCATTTGGTATAGAGCTATGAGGAAGGTACCGCTAGGTGGGATAGGTGACGTATTATACACAACGGCACAGTAAGGAAGAACAAAATTAACCAATTCATTCAATTCGCTAGTAGCCGGATTGGAAATGCTAGTGATTAGGTCTACACTAGTGAGAGGCACTACCAAAGCATTGGTTTGCACATGAGGTTGAAAGTTAGTTTGCCCACTAAACGAGTTCAACGGCATGCCATACAAAGATTGTTGGACACTAGGTGTGTTAGGCGCCGATGAGCTAGTGGAAGGACCTACATGCGCAACATGAGTGGAAGACGATGCAACACCAACGTTTTTAATGATTTAGACAAGTTATCTTGAATCATGTGTTGCATATCATTAGCTAAGACCTTTTTTATGTCGGTAAAATAGTATGAAAGGTCTTCAAAAGTAACAGAGGATGCGAAGGTGTTCTCACGTTGGCAGCACCCACAGCTGCGTCGTCGACGACGGTCAGGAGAATGGCTTCCTTCACTTGAGAGATCACCCCTTGACGATCCTTCTTGAAGCATGCGAGAAAGTCTTGTAGCCCTCGATCTTTTCGCGCCTTGTGCTGCTCCTCGACGGCCCTTTGATGCTCCAAGAACGTCCTACGAGCCTCCTCGGGCAGCTCCTCCAATGACGGCATGACGATGTTCGCTGGTGAAATCTCGAAAGACATAGTGCAAGAATGATGATTCGGTTTGTGCAACCGGAATCTCTCATCCCTAGCAAAGTCGTCAAAAAGTGTGTTGACACCGAAATAGATCCCGGGCCAACGCACCACGCGCACGTCCGTGTGCGAAAACGCCGACGCCGCCTTGACGCCAGATTTGGACAGCACCTAGAAAACCTGTCTCGAGAGGGACCCCATCGTAGGAGGATCTTCTTAGGGTTGATCTGGGCTTGGTCAAGCCAGTCGGATTGCCTTCAAACATTGTCAGAACGAATGAAGAACAGCAAAATGACGTCAAGAGGATTAGGGTTTGTAGAAGTGAAAAATGTAAAGACAAATAATAAGTTCGATTGGGGTCCCCCAATCGGCCATGGGTCTCTGTTTTATAGAGGTGGGATGGTTTTACCCTGTGAAGCAATGAATCCTCTCAATTAGGAAACAAATTAGATTTGAAACTTTCTAAATCGACACCACTGGAGTGTCCGGTGAGGTGCCGGATATTTTGGTGACATGCCGAATAGACCGTCGTGTTAATTCCGGAGCCCGAGAGAGCTTACCGGATAATCCGGCATCGTGCTGGATGGTCAGGTGTGCAAAACACCTGAACCCGACAGGGATTATCGGATAGTCTGGCACTATGCCGAAAAGTCTGTTGTGCAAAACACCTAAACCCGAGAGGGCTTGCTGAATAGTCTGGCACCATGCCGGACACTCCAATGGGCTAAACGCCCCAAACCCGAGAGGGCTTGTCGGATAGTCCGGCACTATACCGGACACTCCGGTGAGCCAATATCCTCAAACCCGAGGGGGCTTGCCGGATACTCTGGTATTGTACCAGACACTCCGGTGGTTTAACGATTTTTTTGGTGTCAACAGATATGTATGATACAGGATAGCTATATGACTCTTATATATAACAGACGGGCAGAAGATGGATGATCAGATTGTGCACAGTTAATAGCAGAAAAATAGAGTCAAATAGGATGAAACAGAAGCATGGCGCAAAGGTTATGAAATGCCCGTGCAATTTCGAAAGCCCTAGATGTGTATGTGCTCTAAAAAAACATATATGATTGAGTGAAGTAAGTTCAAAGATGGTTAGAATGCAACTTTGTGCATGATATTAGTTTTCACACCATGATTAGAGAAACTATCTTCACTGCAAGTGAAGAGGAAGTATTTCACATAGTACTACTTTGGCTATACACAGTTTATCTGATTTTTAAGTTAGCTAGCTAACTGTACAAACTACAAAGGCAATATTTTTGTATAGTACACAGTAGGCAGTTCCCCACATCACCTTTATAAAGAATTTATAAGATTCTCGGGAATGGAAATTGACAGATAAATGGCTTCTTTACTATTCTTCCATGGATGGTTGGAAAGTTTGATGCGTGCGGCACACACGTCTGCATCAGCGAGGTCAACTCAATGTAAGATCCGGATGGTGGATATTGTATCAGCACCTGCAAGGTAAGAGGCAAATAGCAGAGTAAGAAGCAAATAGAAGAACATCCAGGAACCCCATGAATAGGAGTTAAATGCAAGGGTAAACAAAGCTCTAGATAGAGTTTTACGTGCAACTAATTCATCAAAAATAAAGGGGCACGGTAATAAGCACATTGACTCAACATCAATAGATTAAATTAGCAGCCCAAATTTATAAAAGAATAATGGTCCTGAAGCAACATCAAATAATTAAAGTGATGCATGCATATGTGACCAAAAGGTAAAGGCAGGTTGATTACCGGGTGGGGTGTTATGAAAATTGATTGATTAGGGCAAAGGCAAGGGAAGCTGGATTTGGTGTCAGTGGCGGGGAGACAACGAGTTCGCCAACTCATGGAATATTGAGCAATTGCGCTGTTTGTGCCTCTAATAATATCAAATAAGTGAAAATGCTTCTGCCAGATTTCAATGTGCCTTTTTCGCTCCTGGTCCAAGTGGCAGAGCCCAGCCAAAAGGCTGCAGTCCACCGCTCGGGGGGCTGCACCTTCTAGGGTCCCCCGCGACAAGCTTGCGGGACTCTCACAGCTTAGGCTTCGAGCCTTCCGCTCGAGGGTCGTTCTGCTCGAGCTCTGAGCAGCGTGGCAGTCCGACCCCCTTCCTTTCTTCGCTCTCAGGCTCCATGCCTCGTATTTCAGGATCTGTTCCCGACCTGTGCGCTCCTGAGGCTATGTCCCTATCTGTGCCAGCGCGAACCCCGAATGTTACCCCCGAGTTGAAGCTACTTAGCCCAAATGCTTGAGTGACCCTCGGACAAGTAAAGTAAACTGCAAGCACCCACAATCAAGTTCTCCTCACAGTTAACGTTCATAACCCGTGGCCAGTGACCGCTTTACAGCTGCATTGAACCCGTCCTTAACACCTATGAGCTATACCTAGCCCAGTCGCTGAACTACGCCTAACAGAATCTTGAGAATGCGTAAAGCAACAAGTTTACATAATAAAACGAGGGTCAGGTGCTATTTTATTTAGAGTACCAATAGTGGGTGCTTACGGGCACCACAAAACAAAACTATTCTAACTCCGTGATCTATCCGAGGGAGCAACTGGCTGAACCGCAATCACAGGTATGTCGCTGTGTCAAACGCCGACCAGAGCTGACGTGCAAGAGGTTGCACTGCTGTCGCGAGCTCATCGACCTCCTTGTCTGTCATCCCCACCGCAGGGTTTCACTTACCGTTTGAACCGCGCAAACCGCCCGCCGCCGCTTTGACAAAAACTGCGAAAACCTCTAAAACCGTTCGGTTTTTCGTTCAAATTTCAATTTTCAAATATGGGGAAGGTTTCATCGGTTTGAAAACGGTAAACCGAGCGGTTTTTGCGGTTAGGCGAACGGTTTTCACGGCTAGCTGAACGGTTTTCCTGAAAACCGTTGAATGCGAAAACCGAACTGTTTTTGAGCTAAATCGGTAGATTTTCTGCAAACTGATAAATTAGTGAAAAAATAAGAAAAGAGATGAAAAAGTGCTGAAAAATTGGGCATGATCTATTCTAATTTCTTTTAATATCAATATTCACAACATACTTCATCCACAAATAGTAAGACACATATTCATTCATATCAAATCTAAAGTTTCAAACACAAGAAATCCATACATACATGTAGTTCATCCACAACAAATCTAAAGTCCATACATAGTTTTCAAAGTACACTTTACTTTAGGATTGTATTCTAATCAAAATATGCATTGTCATACTCTTCACTTGAGAGGAGCTGAATTCCTCTAGTAGCTACCAACTCTGTTTTGAATTTATTCTAAGACTGTCCCGTCCAAGCGGTAGTTGTCTCTCATAGTGAGTACAACATATTATAAAACTCTGAATTTTGCCATTGGTAGACCCATGTGGTGGGAGATTCTGTGCTACGATCACCGTAAAGATAATTGTAGTAGTCATTATCTTGTCTGTATAATGTATCACTGTCTGTCGCAGAATAGTAGGTGCTGTAGTAATGCTGCCTCTCCCCCATCAATGTCCTTGGTGACTGTAGAGCACTATGGTCTTTATCCTGTGTAGCATGGGTATAGTCTGTCTCACCTATAAAAGAAGTGAAGTGTAAGATAAATGAGTCAAAATTGATCGTATGATATGAAGAAATGGTTATCTGTGAAATGATGAGTTGTGATCCGTGGCTGTGAGTCAGGAACCATATTGCCTGGTGGGTCTCCAGATGTAGTTCGGGAGCTGCTATCATTTGATTCCTGGTAAGGTGGGCTTCGTCTAGCGTCTTCAGAATCTGTGAAGTCGTCACTGCCCACATTCTTACCTTTCTCTTTGCTCTTTATCCTTATCTTTTTAGCATCTTTTTTCTATCTTGCATTTTGAACCTTCCTCTTGTCTATGTGAGTATCACCCATATTTTGATCCGCCCATTCAGATATTGTTTTAGCACAAGACAAGCATAGCAACTGTCTACCAGCGTCATCATCTGTAACAAGACGGCTTGGTAGAGGACTGTCACTCTCATGCCCTCTTCATCAAGAATAGGGTCAGAATTCGATCTCTCATATTCCATCCATTCTCGAATAGGATTTAAACAATCATACAACGATAGCTCTATGAGACGATCAAATGGATCAGCTTCTAGTAGCTTATATAACCATGAAGCATCACACATACGGATTCAAAGGTTGCAGTTAACATACACCAACTTATGTAATTTGTCATGAGATAATTTTTTACGCACCTTGGTGTGAATCAATGCAAATGTACTCCGGTTGTGCTCACAACCACTCGATGATGCACACTGTGAGACTATCTGTAATGCAAGCTGCTGGAGATGAGGTGTGTCACCTTCAAACATATTCTAGCAAACTGCAGGAGAAGTATTCTTATCAACTGCCATCCTGTTAGCCAACTCAGTGACGAATGAACCTTGTTTTTTTCTAAAAATTTCTGCCTCCTACAGGGCCTGCATACACAAGTCGGTTGGTGCTATGAGTGTAAATGCCTCTCAAATATCGTTCATCATATTTCGACCAATTCCGTAAGAATAGTGACTTTTTTGGGTTCAAAGATCCAGCTGCACATATAACAATAGTTAGATATCTTTGCACTATAAACAAAAAAATGCAATAATTTTGTTCGTAAGTAAGTATTACCTGCATTCACAAAGGTATCATTGCAAATGTCCACCATCCTACGATTTATAATATCTATGTACCTCTCCATCTCTCGCTCATCATTCCTATAAAGGGCTTGATACTCATTTTTACAAAAATAATATCCGAGAAATACTTCACTCAAGGTAGGGCTCTTATCTTGATCAGCAAACCGAAGAAACACATACAAATGTTACACTGTATCTACCACATGTTTCATTGAATCCCACCATAACATGCTTGCTAGGCAAGAGTGAGTATGCCTTCTCTCATCGGTATTGACAAATCTACTATTTAAGAATGTCTCAGAACCCATCTATGTCATGTATTTTTCTCTCCGACGAAGCATACTCTAAAGAAATATATAGTTTGTGCCAAAATGTGTTGCATTCCATCTTACCAACTCACCACTAATAGTATTGGTTATCATAGAGTGCAACTGATTATGATTATACAACAACGAGAAATCTTGCGAGCCGACTGTATCATAGCTTTGTGCTTTGGGAACTCACCAATAGCCTTTAGCATCAGGTTGATTGTATGTGCTACATATGGTTGCCAGATAATATGAGGATACTTGTTTATCAGCAGCTTGCACCCCTTTTTATAATTTGAATCATTGTCTGTAATAAACTACATAATATTGTCTGCACCTACATCAATGCATACCTTATTCATTTCCTGCACAAGAACGTTTTATTGTTCAAAATAATATTGGTACAAATAAAATAAATAGTGCCATACAATAAACATATGTCTTGTACCTTGAATATGAAGTTCGTAGATTGGCTTTGCCCAGTAACATCACATGAGTTGTGAAAAAATATGACACTATTACAGTAGATCATAAAGTTTATCAAGCTCATCTCTGTTGGGCTAGTTCAAGAGTCACACATAATCGTGACACCGTACATCGGTCACTCCATCTTAAATTTACCAAATTTTTTTTGATGTCTTGCTCGTTAGCATTAAGATATGTACCATCTATTTTCCTCCCAGTTGGGCTAGGCACGCTCTCACCTGCAAACATCAAGACACATGATATAAATATGGTAAGGTATAAGGAAACATGTAATAAAATAAAATAAAGATCTCATACCCCATCTCTGTGTCTCCTTGATAGCACTAACAAAGTATAGACTATCAGTTTTTCTACCAGAGATGGCTTCTGTATGAAAAAATTTCGATCATGCGCGTCCAATAGCCGATTTTGCTAGCTTGCTCTTCGCACTCCATGCACCTGTATCGATCTAGTTTGAATCCATTCCTTACTTGACCTTTATGACCCGGACCTCTTCATCATGCCAAACAATCCAGACCCACCACCTCCCTGCGATGAACCAGAAGCACCTTGTGATAAACCAGCACCAGCACCACCACTCTTGAACTGACCACCATACAAACGCTGACGCTGTCGAAATGCCTCCTCGTCTCTAGATAACCTTATGGCAGCCTGCATCTCCTCATCGTCCTCCTCATTGACATTTCTCTCACTTGCAACTGGTGCTGTCTGAGAGTCTGTTTAGCTCGGTCCTTCCTCCGCTTGGCGGTTCTATCAAGCTCCCGACGAAAATAGTTCCGAACGTCGGTGGGCACATGAGGACACCCAACTACGCTACTTCCGCGATGTGCCAAATGTTGCTTGAATCGTGTGGCACCACCCTCTCTCTCTTCACGGACTTGCAATATTTGCAATAGAACTTAGGATACACGTTATCCCCATGCTCTCAAACCGAATCGAGCTGATCTGCCATCTTAGAACCAACAATACCTGAAAAATGACCAATTATATTCTAAAGTTGCTAACAAATCGACTAATATTTGAATAAAAAACAGAAATACAACCATCTCACCTTCTCTGCCACGGAAACCCACTAGATCCGACGGCTTTCCACGCTAATCGCTCGGCTTACCGCTCAAATCAAGCGGTTTGCCACTGGCGCTAGCTTACCGTCGGAGGCGCGCGGCTAGCCGCCCTTTTCGCACGGCTAACCGCTGAAGCCGAATGGCTTGAGGAGCTGCAAGCACGCGTGCGGCTAGTCGTGGTTACCGCTCGGCTAGCCGTTATTTCCTTCCGGTTCCCGACGCGGCGGACGGCGAGGTAAGGCGGCAGATATGCGGACGCAACTCGTGGACGGCGAAAGGGGAAGGCCAGAAGAGGTTGTGGACATGTGACTCCGGATAAGGTTTGCTTATATATTCTCCATCCAATTTTTCTCGAATTTTTTCGACACCGAAATCAAAATATTTTTAAAAACTGATTCAACCATGAAGTTACATTTTTCATCTAGTTTTTTTTACATATTTTTTATTTTAAAATCTACCAATTTTTCAAAATTCAAAAAATTTTGAACTCGAAAACCGCTGAACCGCCCAAACCGGACCGGAGCGGTTTGGGCGGTTTTGGCGAAAACCGCGCAGTTTACTGCGGTTTTGCGAACCCTGCCCCACCGTGAAACCGTCTGCGACAACCCCAAGGTCCGCGTTCGAGTAAAGCGACCCGGTCTCAGCCAGGGTCAACGAAGTCCCGTCCTCGAGTGCATGGAGCGCCACAGACTTGATATTCCTAGGCAGTTGATGCAACACATGGCGCCTGTGCTCCATGGTGAACGCATCCTTGGTGATGTCCGCAAATAGCCGCCCGAGAAGAGCACGATGTCATGCTTCAGGCGACGGAACCTGTGGCATGCCTCTGCATCAACATCGACCAACTAAGCTCTACAGCATTGACTACAATGAACAGAAAGGCAAAGCCAAGTAACACTCACCGTTGCGCTCCTTCACAGTGGCGGCGGCATTGCCCTTGGCGTCTTCCAGCTCCCCGTGAACTGGGCGACCATGGCCTTGGTAGTTTGCCAGTTTTCCTGAATGGAGTCAACGACAGTATCCTTGGTGGTCCGCAGCTCCTCAGAGAGCTGGGCGACCATTCGGTCGGTGGCTAGGCAAGCCTCATCGACAGCAACAAGCGCCTCCTCGGTGATTACACGAGCCTCCCCAACGGCGTCCCTAGTGCCCTGGAGTGCCTCCATCTCCGAGGCCTGGGAGTTGATTGCTTTTGGAGCCCTGGACAAGACATGAAAGCATTGGCAACCTCAACACAAGGGAGATCAGAGACGATAGGCAAACTTACGTGCTACGGCTTGCATGCAGGCGGCAAGCTCGGTCGAGACCTTGGCCTTCTTAGCTCGGAGCTGGGCGCCTTCCTCCTGGGCTCGGAGGGCGTCGTCAAGTGCAATCCTACGCTTCTCCCGCGCCTGAGTGGCCTGACAACGGAAGCGATACGCATCATCAGTAGACACATCCCTACCATGCCCTGCTACGAGGACATCGGCCTGGGCCTCCTCCGGTTCCTCATGGAGGGCCTCCACCTCCACTTGCAACTCGTCACTGGGCAATGGTTGACCCATTGCACGGTAAAGGGCCCCCTATGGAAGAAGGAGTCAACCCTGAAACAAACAAGCAACAAGAATCTCAGAGAAAAGGTGAAGGATCGAAAAGCTTTACCCAGCATTCCGTGAGTTTGGAGGCCTGAAGCATGTCACGGCATTCCCTCAGCTGTCCCAGTCCCTGGCTGAATTGCGTGACAGCGGCCAGGACCAGCTGGTGGATAGCGTCGACCTGGCCGTTATAATGCAGCCAGGCCAGGGTCGCTGCGTCCCCCGAAAGGATGACAAGCCCCACCCCTGATCCTTGGGGATCCATGGTTGGAGGCGCGACGGTAGTCGGTGCAGTAGCAGTCGCAGCCACCTCATCACCTCCCGTGCCTGCGGGCTCCAGACTTTCAGCGGCGGCAGTCGGAGGTGTAGATCCTCTTCAACACCTGCCTCCTCCCTGCCCACTGCATCCGTGGCTGGAGGAGGCAGCAGTTCTTCCTCTTCAGCCATTGGCTCCGCGGCCGACGGCTCATGGTCCGGCAAAGGCGGAGGTGACGCCGCCCCCGTCACCATCTCACGATGGCGGGCCTCCTCTCTTTCAACCTCAGAAGCCTCTCCATGTGAACAAGCGACCCCCAA
The DNA here is from genome assembly GCA_001602295.1 of Zoysia matrella. Lineage (NCBI taxonomy): Eukaryota > Viridiplantae > Streptophyta > Magnoliopsida > Poales > Poaceae > Zoysia > Zoysia matrella. Next base: position 16,721 of record BCLG01001016.1, on the reverse strand, counting down.
AGACTTCTTTGCGGTGATCGGCGATGGGGGTCTGCCACGGCAGGCACCCTAGTTCAACATCCAAACGATATGAGCAAGTTTCAACAATCAAAGACAAGTGAGAAAACTTACACCGCCGACCGACGAACTGGGAAACGGCCATGGCCCGATGAAGAGAGGGCAGTGACCAGAGAAGGTGAAGACCCAGCCCCCGTACCACCAGCTGCGGGAGGAGCAGGGGAAATAGCAGCAGCAGCAATGACTGCAGAGCACGAGTCTTCACCCCTTGCCCTTTTAGGTGAAGATCCGAAAGCATCACCTGACTCCCTCCGACGGCAATGGGAGTTGATGGGCATGTCGTCGGAGTCGTCGTCCTCCATGTTGACGATGGAGGTGGATGATGCCATGACTTGGACAGCAGCTGCGAGGACCGAGGCCGAAAGCCCCAACCCCGTGGCCCCAGCAGGGGTCGGCCCCGCAATCAAGACCAACACAGACCCCCCGGCCCGGCACAACTGCTGCAGGGAGAGGTGATCCCGCGGACCCCGACCTAGCAGTTGGGGGAAGTCCCGTGGGAGTACGAAGGGACCCAGAACACATGCTGGGGACCTGGTTGATGAGACTAGGCCCCGAGTGTGACCCCCAATGGGATGATGACTTCCTCCCCCGCCTAGGCTCGGCCGAGCTCGATCCAGCCACGCTCACACCTATCGTGTTCCGCATCACCATCATCGGCACACGTGAAGGGCCGATGCCCAGCTTCAAGTAATCAACGACATTCACTCAAAACAACAACAACATTGCGAAGATTCGACGACTAAAACATTGTGAAGAGATCACTTACCACGGCACCCGAGCTGCCCAATGGCTGTGGCTCCGGCACGCTGATCAAGTCAACAGCAACGTTCCCATCCAAGAGCCACGACACCCGGGCCACGACTTCATCCTCTGCCAATTCTTCCGCTACCACTTCGCGGGAAGCATCAAGGGGCCCGGAGTAGAAGTAGAGGTGATGAGGCTGGAACGATGCCCCACGAATGCCGCGACCAGCCCAGCGCGGGTCAATCCCTCATCCCGTAGCTCCGCAATGCACTGCAGAATCGGTTGCAGCGCCTCGACCTCCGCCACCGTCGGCTTCACAGCCCACAAGTCGTGGGACACCGGGACCTCATCGCAGCACCGGAAACTCCGGCGCGAGGTTGTCGATGTAAAACCAATCCTCTTGCCACCCCCGTGGCGAGGATGGGAGGGTTACCTGGATGTACTAGTGCACGTGCGCCACAGAGTTGGATCCCGGCGCCCCCGACGCACCAGGCAATACCCTCAGTGGTGAGGATGATGTGGAAGAAGTACTTCCACACCGCGAAATGGGGAGGAATCCCCAGATACGCCATGCCTAGTGAGATGAAGACGGCGACCTACAGCACCCCATTCAGATTGAGGTGATGTAGCCCGACTTTGTAGAAGAAGAGAAGGTTGCGAAAGAAGTCGCAGCACCGGCAGCACGAGCCCGAGTTTGTGGAAGTCGACGAAGCACACCACCTGGTGGGCAGCTGGTGTCGGCACCTCCTCATCCCTCGCCGGGCGCGAGTTGACGAGCACCTTTGGCTGGAGGACTCCAGCTTGGACAAGGGCATCGAGGCCCCCCTCCATGATACGCGAGGTTTTCCAGGAGACAGACATGGTGGCGATGGCGGAGAGGAAGATGATGACGACGACCAAGATTAAGGTGGAGGCGAGGAGAGAAGAAAACAAAGGCAGAGTGCACAAGGATGACGAAGGCAATTGGCAGATTGGAGATTGAATCGCTTCCCATGTCCTATTTGATGGACGAGAGCGGATGGTTTTCATCCCACGACCCGAAGCCTGCGCGATGAGATGTGCGCATTAACTGTGACATGACGGAACACTCAAATCATCAAGCACCCGTGTTTTTGACCCTCACCCACCAACAGGTGAGCCAATCTAACAAATCAACATCTCTACCGAACGTAAGTGATGCAACACTGGCTTAAATGACTGGTGAGAATCTTGGGCACCGCTCGCGTGAAACGTCACGCTCTAGCAACCGTTCAATCGACGTGCCCTGGCCGTTCGATCTCCCGGGCGGTTACCTTTTTCCACATCTAAGGATCCATTGTCCGCGATATATTTAGACTACTCGGCGGGATCAGAGTCAAGACATTTGAAGGCAGTTGATCAGTACATCTGGTCTGACCCATATAAATAGTGCAGTGCTGATCATGGGAGCCAACCAATTCGCTTGGTCCGACCTAGGCACAATGCCGATCATGAAAGCCATCCAGTCTGACTGGTCTAACCTAGGCGCTCACTCCACGACTTCAGTGATTTGTCATGAACCGAACTAATCCCCGGCCTTCACAAACCGAGTGAAGCCAGTTCGACAGACGCTCCGACGTGTACCGCCGGGAAGAACGTGGCATACCTCATTTCTGAGATATCTCGTGAACACCATACCAATCTCTAGATCAGTAGTTGATACGCACGAACATCGTGGATACACAGCTCATACCAGTAATATTACATATATTGTCTCAAATAGAGTATTACATCCAAGACTTAAATTACAAGCCAGCGAGGTGCATCATCCATCCTCTCACAGTCATTACATAAAAGAGAAAAGCGAAAAGCAAAAACCACAGACAAACTTGCGCGCAGGACGCTCCTACTCATCGCCATCGAGGCCGGCTTCATCTTCTTCTCCATCTGAGCGATAAAGCAAAGGTGAGTACAAGAGTACTCAGCAAGCTCTAACCCCGTACTTAGCTGTATTCAACTGATAGTATCCTGACCTCAGGTCGATCTTGAAAAAGTACCTTGCCCCTTTTAGCTAATCAAAGAGATCATCTATCCGAGGTAAGGGATACTTATTCTTAATGGTGACCTCGTTCAATGCCCAGTAGTCTATGCACATTCTTAGACTGCCATCTTTCTTTTGTACGAAGAGTACAGACGCACCCCATGGTGATACGCTTGGTCGAATGAACCCTTTTTCCTGTAACTCGGCTAGTTGCTCCTTAAGCTCTGTCAATTCATTTACCACCATCCAGTAGGGCCTTTTAGCTGTGGGAGTTGCCCCAGGGATTAGGTCAATCAAGAACTCAACATCCCTATCGGGTGGCATACCCAGTAGTTCATCTAGAAACACATCGGGGTACTCACAAACCATAGGCACCTCTTCTATCCTTTGCCCTCCTATATTGCATATCATAGGGCTGGCGTGCCTTCTGCGAGGTTGGCTTATGGCTGGTATTCCCTTTTGGTTGGTGAGGACTACTTCTCGGGCCGCACAGGTAATGGTGGCTCCTTGTTGGGTTAACCAATCCATTCCCAATATAATGTCTATTTCGGTTGACCTTAGCACTATCAAATCTGCTACAAACTCTACCCCACTTATTAGGATTTTAACCCCCTTGCAACCAAGCTTGCACTTGATGGTAGCCCCAGGTGATTTTGTTATTAGTGGCTCCTTGAGCAAGGTTGAATACAAACCGAGCTTACCAACAAACTAAGAAGACATGAATGAATGCAAAACTCCTGAATCAAACAAAACTGCTGCAAAGTGGGAGTTGACCAGGTACTCACCGAGCAGAACATCGGGCGCCTCCTCTGCTTCGTTCGCGTGAATGTGGTTCACACGTCCACGTCCGTACTCCTGTGTCCCTCTTGTCTGGGCTACTGACTTCTGAGGGTTGCGGGTTGTTCTGAAAACAACGGTTTTGGCCCTAGAGTGGGCAGGCACAGTGGTTGGTGGCCTGTTGTGGGGACAGTTCGCAATCATGTGGCCCGGTTCACGGCAATTGAAACATACCCAAACCATGTTGAAGCTTTGGGGATTGCCAGGGTTGATCTTGAGGTGCTGAGGAGCCACTGGCTGGCGGACGGACTGCACAGACTACTGGGATTGGAGCGGATTTTCAGGGGCGCAGTACTGCATTGTCGGTTGGTATGGGGGCTTTTGGAACCTCCCAACTCTAAGGCGCTGGGTCCGGTCTTGCTGCTTTATTTTCTATGCCTGGAACTTACGCTTTCTTTCTCCTTCCATTCCTGCTCGTGCCTTTTCCAGAAGGATGGTTCGGTTCATCAAGGTGTTGAAGTCGGGGTATATGTGGGTGATGAGCTGAGTTTGCATAACGTGGCTCAGCCCTTCTAGGAACCGATCCTGCTTCTTTCTGTCAGTGTCAACTTTCTCAGGTGCATAACATGCCAACTTTGTGAACTTCTTGATGTACTGGGTGACGGTCATTGCCTCTTGCTTCAATGCCCAAAACTCATCTGCCTTCATCTTCATAATCCCATCAGGAATGTGGTAGGAGCGAAAAGCTTGTTGGAATTCATCCCAACGGATCGCTGCAGGATTTGCAGCAGCTTCTCTATAGTTGTCCCACCATTCGTCTGCTGCCCCTACAAGCTGGTGAGCGGCTAATATGACCTTCTCATGGTCGCTAGCTTCGACCATGTCGAGTTTCTTGGTGATGTCACGCAACCAGTCATCGGCTGCGAGAGGCTTCTCATCGGTACTATCGAATGTGGGTGGGCGGAGTCTCATAAATTCTGACATTCTGCTTTGGTTGCTAGGTCCTCCGCGGCCGGTCATCCCTTGTGCAACGGTATACAGCAGCTGAGTTTGGGTGGCCATCACATCTGCCAGGTGGATGTGGCAATGCTTCTCCTGCAACTGCCCCTTGCACTGGTTCCGTAGCTGCTACTTGGGATGCAGTCCTAGTAGCAGCTCCTATTGCAGTGCCTTGGACTGGAGGTGGTGCTGCTATTTGAGCGGGAGCAGAGGGCGCCACTTGATTTTCCCCATGGTGGCTTGACTGTGCCTCCTCCTCCCTTGCTCTTCCTGGTGCCCTTTGGTTTCTTCCCGTGGAGCGGCGTCGGTTGGCAGGAGCTCCTCTAGTGGCGGTGCGTCCCTGGCGAGGGCGCTCTTCTTGTTCCTCATTATCGGGGTTGCGAACCCGACGAGCTTGAATGCGGGTCGAGTGCTTCGGAGGCATCCTATTGATTGCAAGAAACAGACGGTGGAGTAAGTGGAGAGGTCTGTGGATTTATTAGCATTAGTTCCATTTATCACACAATTATATAAATTCTCGTTTCATTTGTGATCTTGGTGTAACACACGAACATTGCAACAAGTGAGAAAGATCGAAAGACAAACAAGCATACATCCATAACTTATATTACAATCACATCCAAGTTCTACATGGGACTACGCATGATACACTACATACGGCTAACTAGATAACATGAGAGTTACCTGTAAGTACTACTACACAACCAACACACCACTAACTCCCTAGAACAAAAGATCACAAAAGAGCTGCCCTACCCCTAAGTCCTACCCCGCGTCAGCTCCTCACGGTCCCTGAAGGAAGTCGAGCCACTCCTAGTGAAGGTCGATCCCGTCGTCTGTCAGCTGCTCTATCATGTAGAAGCCATCCATAGGCTCAGCTCCCGGAACAGCAAGGGTGGCCTGGCTGTCCACCTCAGGTACTCCTGGCGCCTTAGCTAGGATCTCCACACTGGGGTCCTCGTCGATAGGGTCAGGGTAGAACTCAACCTCAGACGGGTCCTCCTCCTCCTCCTCCATCAGGTCGAGGACGGCTGTAGGGGTGCCACCTCCTCTGCTAGCAGAGTCGTCGTCAACGTCGGCTGGGATCAACGCGAGGTGTCCTTCGGAGTAGTCGGTGGTGTAGCAGTCGGAGTCTCTGGGGTCGGTCGCCCAAGAAGAGGTCTCCATGGACTCGTAGACGATGCTGCAGGGAACGTCAGAGGAGTCGTGAGACTTTGAGTCAGCTCCAGAGTCGTGGTTCGATCCCGAGCCAGTGTCGGGGTCGTGGCCGGAGTCGAAGTTAGAACCGGGGTCGAAACTGGAGTGGTGGCTCGTCTTGGTGGGACCACCACTAGGCCCTCTCTCGTCGTCAGACCAACGACGAAGTATCTCGGAGAGAGAGCTCCGGGTAGCCTGGTCTAGGACTGAGGCGTGGGGAGGCAGAACTCACCTCCCACTGGCGTCGCGAGCGAAGACCTGCTTGCGGGCAGTGGTCTTCTGGCGTGCTACCTGTCGAGGCTGCTGGCGCCAGTGGTCTAGCTCAGCCTGTCGGTCCGCAAGAGCCTTCTCGAGGCTCTCCTCACGCTCTCGGGCTACGTCGAGAGCGGCCTGGACAGAAGTGAGCTGTGTCTGAGCAGAGGCGAGCTACATCTGCAGGTCGTGAGCCTGATCCTCTGCGGCAGTAGCTCGGTGGGCCTGCAGAGCCCACTGCTCACGAAAGTCATCGCACAAGTCGTGAAGTGCCGTCAAGTACAAGGCAGTCTCCACCAGAGTAGGGTCATCCACAACCCTGAAAGGTCCTTGCAAGGTGGACATACGACGCCTCCAGAGGAAGTCGTAGTCCGCGAGGACCGGGAAGTACTTCACTAGGGTAGGCCCGGTGGTCTCTAGGTTCATCGAGCAGAAGAGTAGCAGGGCCTCTCGTGCAGCGCCCTGCACATTGTCGAAGAAGGTGGCTGTAGGTCACGGTCTGCAGAGTCATGCAACCGAGGGGAAGACGGACCTCCATCTCACAGGCCGTGTAACCTCCACCCTCGTAATCCTTCCAGCTGTAGGCCAGAGGGGTGGTGAAGCCAAACCGAAGCAGTGTGCGAGCTAGGATCTCGGGAAAGCCAGTGAGGTTAACAACCTCGGCTCTCAAGTACTGCCATCCGTCATCCGCATCCATCTGCAAGGAAAATAGTCAGAGTCATTAAATTAAGTTTTATAAATATAGCAGAGAAGAGAAAGATATGGAGTTCCTACCATGGTAGGATTTTATAAATAGTTTATATTTCAAAATACCTCTCCCCTACAGTTAGAACCCTTATGGTCTCGTCCTACAAGCAAGTATGGCTCTGATACCACTCTGTCATATCTCATTTCTAGGATATCTCGTGAACATCGTACCAATCTCTGGATCAGTAGTTGGTACGCACGAACATCGTGGATACACAGCTCATACCAGTAATATTACATATATTGTCTCAAATAGAGTATTACATACAAGACTTAAGTTACAAGCCAGCGAGGTGCATCAGCTATCCTCGCATAGTCATTACATAAAAGGGAAAAGCGAAAAGCAAAAACCACAGGAAAACTTGCGCGTAGGACGCTCCTGCTCATCGCCATCGAGGCCGGCTTCATCTTCTTCTCCATCCGAGCGATAAAGCAAGGATGAGTACAAGAGTACTCAGCAAGCTCTAACCTCGTACTTGGCTGTATTCATACTTATAGGGTCATCAAAGAGAGGTTAAGGTTTTTCTTTTCAGCGGAAGGCAAGTTTTATGCGGGCTTTTCTACAGAGGGGTTTTCATACAGGGATGGAAGTGTTCCTGAATCTATCAATATTTTAGTGGATGGACCTAGGGGAGTAGTCTTCATTCTCGCCAGTTCCCAAATTTTAACTGGTTGAGTCTCAACTATCCCAGCCAGATACTTTCCAAAATACAGGCAGCTACACCCACTCACACTGTCAAGGATGATGGTCAAGACTAATCATTGTGAGCCCAAGCTATAGCGTGTCAATACCGTAACAACGGCCATTCCGAAAGGATTATACACTCTGCAGAGGTTGTACACTATACCCACAGGCTATGCTGCTCTTGATCAACAGAGTCGCATAACATTCACTCCATCACACACCAAGGTGTTCACAAAGTCCGCCTCAAGATACTAATAGAGGTCATCCCTTAAGGGTTTTGCCTGCCCCCGATGACGCGATAGCATATTCTCGTAGCCGGATCGTGGGTTTAGGTCATCCACGTCAACTCCCTGGGACCTCACAAAGATCACATAGACGGGTAATTATAGAAACCAGAGGGCTATACCTGTGAGCAATACGATCCTATGGCACGGGCTATTGCTGTAATCGAAGACTGGACCGTGAGCATCTCACATCTGCTTCTGCGACTTGTGTACCAACCGACCGTCTTAGAGTCAAGGTGGACGACCAAAGGGGGTGGAGTGAGTCCCGCCCATACAGGTTCTGTGGTTGCACGAAATCACTACGTTGAAGTCCGATGAACTGGTCCTTATATGGCAGGGGCGATGCTTGTCCACGGCAGGTAGACCAGTTCGAAGCCTACACACAGCACACAGGTCTACGAGCCCGCCCCATGACCAAAACATAATCCCTTCCCATCACCTAGCACCAGTTGCACTAACACTTTTCTCACTTTATTTTACACACACCACCAAACACCTTTTAACACATCTAATAAATGATGGTTATGTGTATAGTAGGATGAAGCATGACTTTATGTGAGTGTTCCTAAGCATTCTAAATCAAGGCAATTACCCGTACATTAAAGTTTTTAATGACAGAATCCTACGGTTAACAAGGTTCGATTTGCAATCCGGTAGCAAGCAGTATTTGTACTTATGAAGAGCTAGGTACTGACATAAATATAAATATGTGTATAGCAAGTAGGTCTGTAACTACACAATGTTTTGAACATATAAATACGAACATGCAAGCATACAGGTCCATAGGTGCATAGCGAAAACTAGGAGCAAGATGATCAAGAGGTTAGAACTTGCCTTCAAAAGCGTACTCGAGCTCTTCTTCGTACTCCAGTTTGTCGATCTCTTCGTCTTTGAGCGCTTCGTTATCTACGCGAGAAAACGGTAAAAAGTAAATAAATAAATAAATAAATAAATAAATAAATTGTACGGAAGGAGCACAAAGCGAAGATCAAATAAACACCAAATTCAACAAAAGTTCTCGGGGTGGTAAGTGGTTCTATAATGTAGGGTTTGGTTTCACGGTTCTATTGGTGTAAAGATCTCGGTAATCGGAGGTGTTATGTAATAATAGTAGTGAAAATAAGGTGTAAGGGCCTTTTTGTAATTTTCTATAAATTGGAGGACTAAAGTGAATATTTGTGGAGACAAATAGGGCTTGCTAAATGGGTTTTTACTGTGTAGGGGTGTATTTGCAAAATGGAGATTTTTCTGAAATTTTTGGGAATTTATTTGGACTAAAAATTGGCTAGAAATAAATTGTGCACCGGAATGGGTGGCCGTAGCAATTTTGGTTGTGAGCTGACGCGTG
>BCLG01001015.1:120030-139126 GCA_001602295.1 Zoysia matrella | reverse complement strand
ATTAGAATTAGTTCCTAATTGAGTGTAGTTTGCTGCATTGATAGTGGTGAATTTCTTCGTATTTTGGTTTGTGAGTTATGGCACCATGATGTACTTTATGAACGTAACATAGATCTGAGGCTGAGACTGTATTCTTCAGGGTTCAGACTTTTTTATCATCAAACCAACAAAGAAACTATTTGGAGTCATTATAGTTAACCATAGGCATGGGAAGACCTATATATAGACATGTGAAATACAAACCCTGAAGCCCATGGGACACTTTTTTTTTTTTTAATGCCGCCCATGGGACACTTCCATGTGTATCATCTTGATTGTCCTTGATTGGATACAGAAAATATAATTTATCGTGGAATGCCTCTTTCTTTGAGAAGCAGCAGATGATATTATCATCACCCTTTTAATATTGAGGAATGATTTCGGTATCATGTTTGATATCCTTGTATTATGCGTCTTAATGAAGGAGAAAGTAGGTAAACTTACAATATTATGACATCAACGAAAAGGACACTGCTCATGGTAGATTTGCTAGTGACTAAACTTTGAGTACATGAGGTGATAATGGACCTTTTCAGTGTTGTAATATACACTGCTCACTATGGGTGCTGATTAGGTCTAGAAACTCTAGATACTCCATCCATCGTTAGGGCAACAAATTTTTTATTTTTATTTGAAGTAGATTTGTCGTCTAACAGCATCGTTTTGGAACACTGATAAAAAACTGCTCCAAATTGAAAAATCAAAATTTGAACGAATTGCTATAGTGAACCGTTTGGTTTTTCCGGTTTATCGAGCAATTTCACCGGTTTCTTCGGTTTTATCAGGTTTTCAATTTCAAAATTTGAAACCCACTGGTTTATCGACCAATTTTACCGGTTTTCGGTATTCCAAAATTTTTCAATTTTTTTTAAAATTTTTAAAATCGAAAACTGGTCGTCCAGTGAAAACAGGCCTGACCGGTTTCACCGAAAACCACGAAAACCAGTCGGTTTTGAGCGGTTTTGTAAACCCTGAACCTGCAAGATTTTGTTAGTGACGCGGCTGAAAATTTAGTAAACATCAATTGCCCATTCAGTGCTCTAATCTAGTTCTTGCATCCTTTATCAGGCTTATAAACTGCTCATGTGTAGGTTTTAATAAATACATAGTATTGACCTTTGTTTTTGACTGTCTTTCCTGAGACTGATAAAAGAAATAAACTGCTGTGAGTTTGATCAGTGCAGTTGATGGCCTTGTTCGTTGCAATGTTAAAGCCGGTGCCAGCATCATCCGGGATGGTACTGGTAACAGTACTTTAATGAATGTTACTCAGATCCAACCTGAAGATGAGAAGGGGCATAGGGGAAGTGACCATTTAAGTGGTGCTTTCACAATTGTTGAAGGAGAGCCTTTCACCACAACATTGTGGGCTGGTGCAGAGGGGTTCCATATGACAGTAAATGGGAGGCATGAGACGTCTTTTGCATATAGAGAGGTGAGCTTGTGCAATGAGATTAGACTAGACACTTCAACTTTTATGTATATTGCATAATTGTAAAAGCTATTAGGTTTTTGCTAGAGGTTGGAGCCATGGTCGGTAGCTGAAGTCAAGGTTTCTGGTGATTTGGAGCTCTTGTCATTCTTGGTTAATGGATTGCCCCTTTCAGAAGATATAGACATGGCTAGTGTTGAGTTTCTGAAGGCCCAACCTGTACCGAAGAAGCGAGTCTTTCTAATGATTGGTGTTTTCTCTACTGGCAACAACTTCAAGCGGCGGATGGCTTTGAGGAGAACATGGATGCAATATGAGGCTGTCCGCTCGGGAGATGTAGTAGTGCGATTTTTTACTGGTCTTGTAAGTTTATTGTTTCAACCATGAGCGTAACTGCACTGTTTCTACTTCTTCCATTTGCACAGTCTCTTTATTTGTGACAACTAGTGAATTGACTAATATTTTTTAGGGGGCACTTTAGAGAAGTGTGAATTGACTAACATTTACTTGCTTATTCCTGCATCTTCATAGAACTAATCACTTTCCTTGTTCATATTGCAGTAGTAATGGTATGGAGTACAAACTAGTCTCAGTGATCTAGGATGTAAACATAAACTCAATGAATAGGGTGCCACAGTGGACAAACTTCAATGTATTTCTGAAAAGAAGTACCAGAGATCTTACTGGTTACTGCATTGTGGTTTTAGATTAAGGGGTAGTTATGTTAGCAGTAGGGTTGTAACTTATAAGTTTACTGATTTTACCTACTAGAAAGCAATAGCAAGACAGGGATATAATTGTTTTCAATTTTATTTTCAGCACCTTTGTTGAAATATAGCTATATGAAGCCTTTAAATGGAAATTCAAATTTTCTCTTATATTAAACTTTTAAGTGGAATCTTCTCGCTTGACATGCACACTGACATATACAATTGTCTTCGATGGGATTTACTACTCTTGTATTCTGACAATTTTTTTTGTACTTAAAATGTAGCATAAGAATGATCAAGTCAATATGGAACTATGGAGAGAAGCTCAAATGTATGGTGATATCCAGTTGATGCCATTTGTTGACTATTATACCTTGATCACTATAAAGACCATTGCAATTTCCTTGTTTGGGGTATGTTTTCTTTTTCACCTTTTTCACCTCAGAACTTGTCCCCTTTCTCCTTCCGTTCTGTGGATATTGAAGTTTTCTGTTAATTGATAGGCATGCATTGAGTTTTAGATACTCTTTAATTTACAAGACTAAGTTTAGACCTTTATTCATACATTTGTCACATCCTTTATTTACTTTGGGTGCTGATTTGAGAATGACCGATGAAAAGTTTCTGGTTAATGATGTGGTCGCTGCCTCCTAGAGCCGCGTAGGGGAGACACCAACCGGGAGGAAGCACAAAGATCTGATCTTAACACGTAACTCGAGCTCACTTTATTATCAAGGGACAGATTGCCGGGCTGGGACACGTCCCCAGCCATGACTACACCGAAGGTAATCTCTCCCCCTTGGAAAGATTATCTTCGTTCTACTTGACCCTCAATGGTCCTGCTGTTCTTATATAGGCAGCAGTGCTAAACAAACCCTAAACCGACCAAAACAAACCCTAAACAACCTAATCTTTAAACTAACAAACTCTAACAACCTAACCTTTAAACTAACAAACCCTAGACAATTGTGCTGTGCGCCAACCAGCCCATAACATTTTCCTCCTCCCCAACAAGCAGCTCGTCCTCGAGCTGAAATTATTGAGGACAGAAGTGATCTTTAGACTTGTTTGACTGAGAAACCCAGGCCATCTGTAATTTCTTCGTGCAGCTCCTGTCCTTCACCCAGCTCTAGCAGAAAAATTCCTTTGCCGCCACATTTGTGGCCTGGAGAGTATTTTTCAAAACAATAGTAGCATTCATCATTTGCACGCTTCTTTGCCAACACCTCTAGTGTGAGCCGTTGAAACCTGGGTCTAGATGAACCTGATGATGGAGCAGCTTGTGAACTAGCAGTGGAAAATTGATGCACAGCCATGGAATCAGTACTGGGGCCCTGTGCCACCAAGTTGCTACGAGTTTCATATGCCCGAGCCAGGCTCAGCCATTTGGATAGATGCCGGTGCTTGTAATTCTACATCTATTCGGAGGGGTTGTCCAAGACCAGCAGTAAACAAATTAACTTGTTGTGACCTTCTTAACCCCTCACATTGGCATAGAAGTGCGAGGAACTGCCATTGGTATTCCTCTACTGTGCCTTTCCGTCGTAGTTAAGTTCAGCAAGGCCATTAGTTTGGATAGGAGGGCCGAACCTGAGGTTGACGAGATCAGCAAACCTGGGCCATGACATAATACCATGATCTCTTTCTAGGGTGTAGAACCATTGTGCTGCCACGCCCTCCAACTGCAAAGAGGCCAGCCAAACCTTTTCTTGCTCTAAGGTTCTCATGCCTTGGAACTACGATTCACACTTTGTAAGCCATGTTAGTGGATCAGATCCCCCATCATAAGAAGGAAAATTCAGCTTGGAATACCTCTGCCCACTCCTGTGATCATCCTGAAACTGCTGCTGAAAAACTCTTCCCCTTTCTTCTCTCGGGCCATACCAGTCTTGATTGTGGTAATAGCGGTCTGCACCCAGGTTAGTATAGCCACTGTCACGGCGCTCCTGGTAATCTGCTGTGCGCCAGCTGCCCCAATACATATCAGATTGGTCAGCTCGCTTGCCCCTGAATCCAGTGTTGTGTCAGTTGTAGGGAGCCCCAAATTCCTCTCCATAGCCACCACCTTGGAGATCACCGCTGCCTCTTCCTTCCATGCCAGCAGATCTAGTACGGTTCTTGGGATCAGCTTCATCTGTCTCCTTGCCATTGGGGGTTGCATTGGCCTTCAGTTTGCCTTGTTCTTCTAGCTGTGTCAAGCGTTGTTCATGTGAATCCAGCCGCTTGTTCACGGCTGCCATCTGTGCAATGAGCTGAGTGTTGAGGTCTAGCAATTTATCCAGCTTCTGGGACTCTGTTAGGGGCGCCACAGGATCTTTCCCCTTGCCGGCCATTGAGGCGATGCAGGGTTGCTGGCCTCTGAATACCAATTGATGTGGTCGCTGCCTCCTAGGGCTGCGCAGGGGAGACATCAACCAGGAGGAAGCAAAAAGATCTAATCTTAACACGTAACTCGAGCTCACTTTATTATCAAGGGACAGATTGCCGGGCTGGGACACGTCCCCAGCCACGACTACACCGAAGGTAATCTCTCCCCCTTGGAAAGATTATCTTCGTTCTACTTGACCCTCAATGGTCCTCCTGCTGTCCTTATATAGGCAGCAGTGCTTAACAAACCCAAAACCGACTAAAACAAACCCTAAATAACCTAATCATTAACTAACAAACCCTAACAACCTAACATTTAAGCTAACAAATCCTAACTAACTGGCTGCCGCTATTGGGCAGGGTGTTGTGGCGTCCACAATACGGTACAACAGTTAATGACTATTTATTTACATACCTATGTTACAATTTGTAGCTTTTATCTTAGCTGGAGTTGCAATGCAGATGGATAGATGACTGTTTTGTGCATTTGGTCAAAAGTTATAATCAACTATAGTGCTGGAACATTTTTCAACGGAGTACACTGAATATAGTCATTGTTAAATTACCATGTCCATGCCTTTGAATTTACAATCCTTTTTCTGTTGGCATATAGAATCCTTTTTGTAATATTTTATAGTACAGATGTTATTTGCATGAATTGGTTACATTATGTTGCTGTGCTTTCTCCTATCTATGGAATAATTGGAAGTAGTTCTCCATGTATAAATTTTTGCAGTTTGTGCTTCATTTTGTGTAATTGAACATATCACAATACAACTGAATGGAAAGTGCTAAACTGAGAAGTGAGAAACTCTGAGGCGCAAAGACTTGCTGTTAAACTTGGTCTGTGATGATGCATGGTTTTTTGTGTAAGATACATTAATTAGGCCAGGAACCTTGATGAATTTACCACTTTTCCAACTTCTATACAAGAGCAGAGCTTAAATAAGCATAGGCACATCGTAGAAAGATAATTTGTCTTTGATTTGTTGCATGTTTGCAGACCCAAATTGTTCCTGCAAAATATGTCATGAAAACAGATGATGATGCTTTCATCAGGATTGATGAAGTCATCTCAAGCTTGAAGAAGACGAAGTCTGATGGGCTTTTGTATGGTCTTATTTCCTTCCAATCATCACCACATAGAGATAAGAAAAGTAAATGGTTCATCAGTCAAAAGGTACTGCCTGCTCCAGTTATTCTGAACGATGACTTCTTTTATTCTGCTTTTCTCACTAATGAGAAACACAGGAATGGCCTTATGAAATTTATCCACCATGGGCTCATGGTCCTGGATACGTAATCTCACGTGACATTGCGAAGTTTATTGTCCGAGGCCATCAAGAACGGACTCTTCAGGTAGGTAGACAAGCTCACAGTATGTCCACATGTTTCTTTTGTGTTATTTCGTGTTCAGTGGCGGATCCAGCAGGGTGTCCTGGTGGGCCAAGGCACACCCAGATTTTATAAAAAATCAGTGAAAATTTTCTACAGTTAGGGTCTAAATCTTATGTGATATAGTACTCCACAACACTAGTGCACACCCTACAGAAATTCTCTAGGTCCGCTACTGTTTGTGTTGCGTTGCGTGTTGGTGCTGCTCCTAATTGATCTTGAGTGTTTCAGCTATTCAAACTTGAAGACGTTGCTGTGGGAATTTGGATCCAGCAATTCAAGAACAGTGGTCAGCAAATAAACTACGTTACTGATGATCGCTTCTACAGCGAAGGATGTGATGTTGATTATGTTCTCGCCCATTATCAGAGCCCGAGGCTTATGATGTGCCTGTGGGAGAAACTTACGAAGGAATATCAGCCTGTATGCTGCGAATAGCCTCTGCTGGACATTGGCCCTTGGATAGTAATAGGATGACTTTTGGCATTGTTGTACAATACATGTACTCAGTGGCGGAGCCAGGTTTTGGTGGTGACCAGGTATTCCTAAGCTAAAAAATTATTGCATCTGAAATGCATGAATGTTCACCACAATATGTTAATTGTTGACATGAGAGTTTGAATTAACTAAAAAACTACAAGTTCTGATCGGTTCTTATATTTTATGGTTTTTGATATACTGAATTGACTGTTTGATTAGGCTATGATATGAATATACACATATATACTCATTTTTTCTCCACATGAGCTGGGTATTCCTATGAATACCCAGGCATCATGAGAGCTCCGCCCATGCATGTACTGGTATTTTCATATTTTGGCACACGCTGCGAAGGTGTTGGGACAAACATTGTAGCAGGGGATCTATTAAGAACAAATGCAGATCCTCTGATGCTGTGATTTCACGAGAATCACAAGAAAGATAGTGTCATGTGGAAGGCTATACCAGGTTAATGGTTGATCTGCCATGCGTACAGATGTGATATTTTTTTGAAAGAATACAGATGTGATATTATGCTTGATACTATGAATTGAGGGGCGTGATTGACTTTTGACTTTTTGAGACTAGGATCCCAGTGGCGCACAAAGCCTTGCAACATATCCAATTGGATTGGGATCGAACTCTGAGCCAGCAACATATCCTAACACAACAATTTGAGAGCGGAGGAATATGTTTAACAGTAAGATAATTTTATGCATAGGCCCCTTGGCAGAGGTTCACGAAGCTGATTCTTAGGCAAAATTAGATAAACTCTGCCAAGTATTGCTTTTTAAAAGTGATTATTGATTGATTTTGTGAACTGATCTTCTGAAATAAACTAAGAAGTCTAGAGCTCAAAAAAGTAGTTTTTTTTTTACCAATACCATAATTTTTAAAATTACAAAGTTTGTAACATCCAAACATCTACTTACTCTTTAAAACTAAAGTTTTTGACAAAATCATAGTATTCTTCTAAAACTTAAAAAATACTTTGCATTCAAACAGGGCTTTACAGTGTACATTATGACAACATTTTTACTTTCAATCGGAGCTTCCGTTTCATTCATTAGACTGAATAATCAATACAACGATCAAATATACTTATACATCAAGAAATATCCATTACATCATGGGCAACAGTAACAAGTGGTAATACTTGTTGCAGCAGATAGGTATGCAAGATTGTCAATTTTTTAGTAAGTGGGTCTGTTGAAAATTCTTTAAAATAAATTAAATCATACTCCATCTTATATTGTTGATCTAGATTCTTGATCCACAACTACCTATTATGTACCTACTTGGATCCCTAGCATAGGCAAAGCAATGATGCAAAATGAAATGAATAGACTAATTGTGGCCAATATGTGAAAGTACATATACAACAACAACAAAAACAACAACAAACCTTTACTCCCAAGCAAATTGAGGTAGGCTAGAGATAAAACCCGAAGAGACAACTAAAAAAGAGCAACAACCGGCAATCAAGATTCACGCATGTGAATTGCTCGTCTCCACGAACTTCTATCCAGGGCATTGAAAGTTGAGTGAACTTCAATAAAACAGCAATTATTTATGATATAATACAACGATATGATAAAAAATCAACTAAAAGAGAGCAAAATCCCATGACATTGAAAGTTGAGTGAACTTCAATAAAACTGCAATTATTTGTGATGTAATACAAAATCATATCTTTTGATCCTCATTTCATAAAAACATAACGATGTCTACCCAAAGTAGCAAAAAGTATCCCATGTGTGAATCACACGTGACTCAACTGCATGCATGGCGTAGTCTCACAATGATCCATAGCTGTGTTGAAATTTTACTGAAGGTAAATATAGTTGTAGCTTTATTAATGGGCCTAAAAAGTCATATCTTCTTTAGAGTGCAGAAACTTCATAAGAATTATACACAAAATCCATCTGAGTTCAATTTTACAAGTATTTTTGATGATGTGGAAGAGATAGGGGAATAAGTGAGAAAAATATTTTTCACTAGTGAAGAGGACATACCTTCGTTGGATACTCACAACGCACCTCCTCCTACTATAACTGGGCACAACAATTGAATTTAGAGGTGAGCTCGTTTCTAAACATATGTCTTTCTTCTTTTGAGAATAGACTGCTACCTAATAACTTTATCATGATTAGAAACATTGTAAAGAGTCAAGGAAAGCATGAAGAAAGACTTGAAGATGCTTAAGATTAGAACCGCATGTTCGACCTCAGAGGAGATCCGAACAACTCGGGTTCGAGTCTGACTCGGATTCGAGGAGTAGCCTGCACTAAAACGGATGCTCCGGTCTCATATGAGCTTCGTTCTACACGTTTTAGATATGGTTGGAAAGCTAAGAAGATAACTTTTTCAACATCACCAGTCTCATCTCAGAATTTGAACGGAATCAGCAGGAATCGTTAAAACAAGATGACATCCAGAAACTACTCTAAGTACTGCAACATTATCTTTTGGCCTTTGGGCCGTATATCTTTTCTAGGGCCATTAGTATTATGGTTTGCCCCTAAGGTCGTCCTAAACTCTATATAATTAGTAGCTGCCGTCATTAGAAATAGGTTTTGATTAGCTTTCATCTGTTTTCAAACAGCTTCGTCGTTTGACGGTTTGTTTGTTTTCCAACTTCGTGATTGAATTCAGATTTCGCAATTAAGTTACGTTCTTTCTTGGTTCTTGCTTGTGTTCTTTGATTCATAGGCTAGGATTAGCCTTTTTGGTGAGGTCAATCGTGTGCGCACGGTTGATAACCAGAGAAGAAGTGTTGCTGCGATTGCAGGGTTCGAATCGTGTTGATTTGAGGTCGGATCGATTGTGTGTTGCATCTCCATCAAATCAAGAGTTGTCACGACCTGACGAAAGATTGGGAACCACGTACACATCAAGTGGTAATTAGAGCTATACCGTCAGGTTCACATCTATCTTTATTTATTTTACATTCATCCTATCATCCAAAGAAAAGCCGCAACAAAAAAATTTTAGTAGATCGTTAGATGTTTCCCTGTCCAAGCCGTGTTTAGCCTTTGCATAATTTTATTTCAGAGTCCGTAGTGTTGAGTTTCTGTCTTTAGTTTGTGTTTTGGTTGCTGAATTTCGTGATCTTTTTGTATTCAGGTGTTTTTCTTCATCGTTCATCTACATCGTGTTCAGATCTGTTGTGACAGATCGCCCCATGAAAAGACGATCCATCGACCTCCAGGATTTTATCGGGTGTCACTCGGAGAAGCGAGGACCAACAATACAACTCAAACACGATAAAATATAATTCAAACGGTTGTTTAAGTTACAAACCAAAGTTTTTAAAAGCGCGGAAGCGATCACCTTATTTATAAAACTGGGGAATCCTGAAGTCTAAGCAAAAGAATGCATCGATCCCATACGATGCACCTCCTAGCAGCACACACCAACAACATAATGCGGCGAGCAGGACGATCATTGGAACTGTAAAGGGAGAAAGAATCACACCTGCAACAAAACAACAAAGAGCTACGCGCTGATCATTAAAATACTCAGTAAGCCTTACCCGTCAACATGGCCAACAACAGCCGACTCCAAAAGATATGATAAGGCTGACTCATATGGGATAGCTGTTTGCAAAAACCAGCGCTAAAAGGTGGATCCGTACTTTCAAGTTTTAGCAGCAGATTAACTGTAAGAGAATATAACTTTTTTTGCACTATTAACTACCACAATCATGGTTGTCAAATAATTTATAATAATCACATCGAACAAATCATAATCTCTTTCTCAACTACTTCTTCTTTCAGTTCTTACTACGATGTGACTCAAAGAGACAAGTGGTGCTCGTTACTGTGAGGGGCAGCGATTATAATCGATTTATATCCAGCTGAAGAAACCTGATTACACGACACGTACGCGCTTTTCAGAAGCCGTACATGGCAACCTTTCACGCCAATGATACATAGCGCCGGTCCGATGCTCACCTCTCCCGAGCAGTGCTCCTCTATGCGATAACCATACCAGGCCTATCCATGGTTAGCCCCAAACCTCTCCCTTGGTTCAGTTACGTCCAATCACTACGCACATTGGGCTACATCAGTTTTCTAGAGCCCATAGATCCAGTATGTAATCAGTACTATTCAAACTTGCTCAATAGCGCAAACAACGAACGGTCCTCACTCGACACAGACAGGGCTACAACACATTGGCCATGCATCCGCAATAGACACATACCGTGTTATCACATACTTCCCTTCTCGGTCTCTAATTTATTCCATATGACAAGATAATCCATCTCGTACCAATCCTATAGCTCGTGAGTGAAGACTTATTCACTCGACTTCTACCGTTAAAGAACTATTAGTTTAGCTCTACATCGAGTTACCTGTACCAAAAATAATAACCCATGGTAGGATTCTATGAATGTAACTGCGTTTTCAAAACAACTCCTATCACCTAGTGCACATTACATACTAACCATCTAGAGGGATAAAAGTAAATGGTTTAAAAAAACAAGATAATGCATCAGGCTTGCCTGGGCTTTGCTCACAGTTAGCTTCCTTTGCCAAAGGAACAATTCCACGCTCCTCTTCGGATGGGTTGGGTCCTAACATGAATGATATGCAAAATATTGAATTATACTGTTTTCAATTGGCAAAGACTCGAATCTACAGCACATGCGATGATTGCTTTTTATTTTCAAAAACTGGCCAATAAATTTAGTTATAAAACTTCTTTTAAAATGGTTTTTGAAAACATAAAATTTAATTTGAGTATGCATAAAATCAGAAAGGTTATAAAGGAATTTGTGAGAAATTTTCACAATTTAATAAAATCAAATGGATTTATAATGAATTTAAAACCATTTAAACACAATAAAATGCTTATAAAATTATTTTTGATGAAACTAAATATAAAATTTTCTAAAATAGAAAGGTTGATTAAAGAAATATAACAGTAAATTTTTTAAGATTTTATCAGGCCAAGGAATAATGATAATGCATTAATGATGTATTTAGTGATCTGAAATAATTAAATTAATTTCAGGCATAAAATGAAAATTTGTTAGCTTGAGAAGTTAGTTCTTGTTGAGAGAATTCTAACACAATTTATTTCACATTTTTAACTGCTAAGATGAATTTTCTACGCATTTTAGAAGTTTAAACCATTGTTCTAGAAATTAAATAAATATTTCACAATAAAATAAAAGAAATCCAGCCGGAATGGGCCAGCCACAAAAAGGGGCCTCGGGGTGCTAGGCCACACAGGATTGGGCCCAATTGGCGGAGGCCACAGGGCGGTCCACGGGACCTGGCCGCACCAGATCAGCCACCACATAGATCGGCCACAGAAGATCGTGGGGAGCTCGGCCCCAGGCGGCCATGGCGGTCGGCTCGCCGGAGTGGCGGCATGCCTCGCCGGCGTGATGCTTCCGGTGGCCAAACACTCCTGTCCATGCACCGAAATAATTTGCGCACCAAGAGGAACCGTGTGGGGTGGTCGCCAAGGTCGGAGCGTCCCCCGATGACAGCCGGCGGCGACGGGCGGCGCAGGACAAAGTTTGGCGAGGCGGCTGCGGCGCTGTAGTCGATGGAACTCAACTTGGATAGCAATGAGAGCTTCACTAGGACATGGGGAAGGCCGGCACGGGGTTGGCAGTGCTCGAAACGGCCGAAACTTGGCCGTCGACGGTGGAGGTGCTGCTGTACCAGCGGACGTGACGGAAAAGCTTTGAAAATCTGCACCAATCCGCGACGGATTCATCCAAATATTGAGTCTAGGAGGTGAATCATGGTCTTGGGGATGTGGAACCAAAAGGAATAGGAAGGATTTTACCAGAGCTGGACGAATTTGGAGGAAACTGGCCAGCGGCACCCGGCGAACACGATTTGGGGAAAACTTTGAATCCGAGTAATCTACTCCGGGAATGGAGGACGGCTCTTGCTGGTGTGTTAGGGGACTTGGAGGCGCACTGGAACAGAGGGCTAGACGGGGAGGAGGAAGCTCTGCCGGGGGGGGGGGGTTGCGAGCGGCTGTGGGAGAGAAAGCGAGTAAGGAAGAGAAGGGGTCCGGGGAGCTTTGGACACAGGGCGAGGACCGTGTCCGCGCGAGGGGCAAGTCCCAGTTCGTGGCACGCGTGCAGGGGCGACATGGCGGCTAGCGTTCTGCGCTAGCCGCTGAAGGTTGGAGGAGGATAACCAGTGGCCCTGACATGCTGGCCCCGGTTCCCTTTTCTTTTTTCTGATTTTTCTGAAATCCTGCGTGGTGCTCTGTTTTAAAACTAAAAACTGCACTTCCCGAGCTCAAGAATTTTTTTGAAACTTCGCAGGGTGGTAAATCTTTTCAAATGGAATAACTTTTATTTTGGGCCCAAGTTCAAAATTGAAATACATTTTATTTTATAAAATTCGGGAATCAGCAACCTTTTTAAAAGGAAAATTCGGTTGGGGCCTTTTTAACCTTTAAATAAAATTTTAGAGAAAATTTCTAAATTCAAGACTTTGTAAAACCTTTCAAATGGAATATTTATCCACAAATTTCTTTGAAAATTTTGAACTCGCACTTTAAAATTTGAATTCAAATTGGGGATTTGAATTTTTAACTTAAACCATTTTATTCCTTTTTGAGCTCAGGTTCCAAGGTTTTAGAATCATACCCGTCCAACTGAATTCTTCTGTTGTCACCAAATTATGAGGTGTCACAGCCCTCCCCCCTTAAAGAAATCTCGTCCCGAGATTTACAACGGAAAATGGGGACAATAAAACCTCAGCGAGATTGAAGAAACTCTGAAAAGTGCATGTGTGGACATTCATTAGTCTTCCAAGTTGCTTCGTCTTTAGCGTGGTGGCTTCATGGAGCTTTGTAAAAGTTTCCGGTTCCTTTTTTGTCACTTGACTTTTCTGATGAACCTCTTGTCTCTGCTTCTCCGCATCGACTATTTTTGTTTGGTCGATATAATCCACTTGACACATGTGCAGGCCTCCAAGTATCACTTCAACTGCGACGCGGAGAAAAAGATCATATACAATGGATAGGTTATTCGTAGTCCTCAGTCAATGCGCAGTGATCTTTGCAATGACTGGAAATCTCTATAAATCAGAGAGCTAATTTATTTCTAAATGCGAAGTGTTGTACGCCTTTCCTACGCGAGATTTAAGGACACAGGAGCACCGATGGTTAGATTCGATAAAAAAAAAGGCAGGGAATTTCTGAGAATAAATTGAGGTAGAGACGAGGCAAATGAGATGAATAAGGGTTTACACGATAACAATCATCGAGCAGCACATGGGATCAATAGCAAGGATATGTGGAAGATTTATACAGAGATTCGATGATTCTCTAGATTCGAGCTGGATAAAAACGAACGGTATCATATTCAAAAGAGATAATTGAGACTATACATGAGGGGTGCAGGTATCTGTTTCAACTCAAATAGGTTTAAGGCTGAACAAAATTAGATGTTCAGATGAGGAACTCCAAGTACAATATTCTCCATTCCGGTTGCATAATACGGATAATACGCCATCCGTTCAAAATAATATTACAATTGGTTTCCTTATCAAGATAAAAGGAGGAGGTTCTCTTGTTACTATAATCCTGATTTTGAGAAGCGCCTGGTCGAGCCGGCACAACTCAAAAGCAAAATTACAATTTCAAGAGACATCCACTAGCAAATTTCGAGGGATTAGAATCGACATGAAAGATCTGGTTAGTGCCACAATCGTGCTACCAGTTGACTGGTAGTGATCATGTTTACCAAGAAAGGTTCCAAGGATCCGCAACTGCAAGGACTCGATGTGGATTAATCAAAGTATCCTAGATGATTATTTTCTTGACCAAGGATTAAGGATACTAGGAGGCAAAACCAGTATCTTCTAGACAACGATGTTCCATGGAGTCGTACTTTTGGTACGGTTAAAGGATACAAGAATTACACAAGTAGGTCAATAGGAGAAGAAAAAATTCTCGCATAAACAAGATCATAGGAGAAGGGCTATGAATGATAGTGTGTATCCTCAATATGGTGGCACACGCTCAAAACTTTGAATCGATGAAAGAGTTTGTGACAACAAAAGGTTACAAAGGACTTTGAGTAGTTACATACACTACTTTGAAATTTGGTGGAAAAGTAATCAAAGGGAAGTAATCCAATATCAGAAGGTGATGACTAGGAAGATGCTAAGGCAAGTAAGTATTGATCGAAAGAAACCAAGGGATTGTAGTTATTAGCTCTCTATCAAGGTAAGGATTTTCAAAGAGCAACTTACAGATTTCATTTAAACACGAAGGTTGTTAATGATGGATCCAAAATAGTAATACACGATATACATGCGCAAGATTAACAGAGATGGGTTAGGATAGGGTGCATAAACAAGGACGCGTAATTCGGGAAGGACAAGGAGTTTAATGATACAGGCTTAATGATAGACTATTGAGCAGCCACAATGGATGGCCGATCAACAAACAATGCTGATGAAAGTATGAAGGGCAAATTTGGAATAAAATGCTAGAGCACATGGGGAGTAATATAGAGTAGCGTCAATTCTGTCCCATGGTACAGTCACAAAAATTGGATTTAGGCACTACTAAATGCAGAACTAAGACTGGAGCTAAATAATAATGTTGTAGAGGACTTTCATAGCTTTCCAACAGATATTCACTTGTTCTCATACAATAAACAGAGCAAGAGATAGTGTCTCTGAAAGGTGATAATCGATGTGCTGAAATTCAGTCTTGGACAGATTGAGGTCTTAACGTAGCTTGGATGTCTAACAGGGTTTGTGCGGCAAATCTTATAGAGCTTTGACTACTAAACCTATAGAGAATATCATAACCTTTCTATAGAATCCTTAATCTTGAAGATTGCTCAAGGAATGATGGAGCTATGAAGTTTTCAAAGAGTTTAAAGCAGGATCCAGCATGGTCACAGATTTATTGAACAGATGCACCAAAAGTCACTTCGAAATACCCATGATGAAGGTTGGAATGCAAGGGTTGGGGCAACAAAAAAAAATTTGTAAATAAGGACACTGAAAACTAAAGTCTCGGAGTTGATAATTGATGACAGAAATCATGAGCTAGAAGGGCCAAGTGAAAACTACCATGTTGCCTAGTGGAGTTTTAAAATTGGCTTCTTGTGCCTGCACTTTCTACGACTAAAGCATAGCCACAATAACTTGGGTCAAGGTTGGCTGAGGTAAAGGCATGTCTATCTGCTGATCACTTAAGACTTCATCTGCTTCGAGTATAAGAACCAGTCTACTAAAAGTCTAACCTCCGGGTCAAACACTGAGTCTTTAGAAGCATAAGTGTTCCACAAATTTTTATGCAATTTGTCCCAACTCAATAGCAGTTGAAATTCAAAGCGGCTTTACCCCAAAGTCGGCTGGGCTAAAACTTTTAAAACATTTTAAAACGAGCCAGGAGATTTCTTTTTATATGCTTTGGTTATTTAACATTTTTAAATGGAGATGCTCCAAATAAAAACTTGGCCAATATAGTTGACCATACGTGACCTCGATGACAAACACGATCTCTCAGTTTCTACACGATCAAGAGTCGGTAGTTAGCACTCGCTGACAACAGCCACCTAGTCAATCAGAAACTAATATAGTCCTTAATTGGGCTTAAACTAATATCAGCCACCTAGTTAGCTTTTCAAAAATAGCTTTAAAGTCGTACCATTTCCGATATCGCTCTGATACCAGCTGTGACAGACCGCCACGTGAAAAGACGATCCATCGACCTTCAGGATCTTATCGGGTGTCACTCGGCGAAGCGAGGACCAACATGACAACTCAAACACGATAAAATATAATTTTAAGTTACAAACCAAAGTTTCTAAAAGCGGGGAAGAGATCACCTTTTTATAAAACTGGAAAATCCTGAAGTCTAAGCAAAAGAATGCATCGAGCCCATCCGATGCACCTCCTAGCAGCACACACCAACAACACAATGCGACGAGTAGGACGATCATTGGAACTGTAGAGGGAGAAAGAATCACACCTGCAACAAAACAACAAAGAGCTACACCCTGAGCATTCAAATGCTTAACAAATCTTACCCGTCAACATGGCCAACTACAGCCGACTCCAAAAGATATGATAAAACTGAATCACATGGGATAGCTGTTTGCAAAAACCAACGCTAAAAGGTGGATCCTTACTTTCAAGTTTTAGCAGCAGATTAAGTGTAAGAGAAATATAACTTTAATTTGCACCTTCAACTATCACAATCATGGTTGTCAAACAATTTATAATAATTATATCTAACAAATCATAATGTCTTCCTCAACCACTTCTTCTTTCAGTTCTTACTACGATGTGACTCAAAGGGACAAGTGGTCTCGTTACTGTGAGGGGCAGCGATTATAATCGATTTATATCCAGCTGAAGAAACCTGATTACACGACATGCACGCGCTTCTCGGAAGCCGTACATGGCAACCTTTCACGCCAATGATACATAGCGCCGGTCCGATGCTCACCTCTCCCGAGCAGTGGTCCTCTATGCGATAACCACACCGGGTCTATCCATGGTTAGCTCCAAAGCTCTCCCTTTTATCATCTCCAGAAGAGAGGTTCGGTTACGTCCAGTCACTATACACAATGGGCTACATCAGTTTTTTGAAGCCTATAGATCCAATATGTAATCAGTAATATTCAAACTTGCTCAATAGGGCCAACAACGAACGGTTCTTAATCGACACAGACAGGGCTACAACACATTGGCCATGCATCCGCAATGGACACATGCCATGTTATCACCTACTTCCCTGCCCGACCTCTAATTTATTCCATATGACAACATAATACATCCCGTATCAATCCTATAGCTCGCGAGTGAAGACTTATTCACTCGAGTTTTACCGTTGAAAGAACTATTAGTTTAGCTATACATCGAGTTACATGTACCAAAAATAATAACCCAAGGTAGGATTCTATGAATGTAACTACGGTTTCAAAACAACTCCTGTCACCTAGTGCAAATTACATACTAACCATCTAGAGGGATAAAAGTAAATGGTTTAAAAAAACAAGATAATGTACCGGGGCTTACCTGAGCTTTTCTCACAGTTAGGTAGGATTCTATGAATGTAACTACGGTTTCAAAACAACTCCTGTCACCTAGTGCACATTACATACTAACCATCTAGAGGGATAAAAGTAAATGGTTTAAAAAAATAAGATAATGCACCGGAGCTTGCCTGAGCTTTGCTCACAGTTAGCTTCCTTTGTCAAAGGAACAGCTCCACGCTCCTCTTCGGATGGGTTGGGTCCTAACATGAATGATATGCAAAATATTAAATTATGCTGTTTTTAATTGGCAAAGGCTCGAATCTAGAACACATGCGATGATAGCTTTTTATTTTCAAAAACTGGCTAATAAATTTAGTTATAAAACTTCTTTTAAAATGGTTTTCGAAAACATAAAATTTAATTTGAGTTATGCATAAAATCAAAAAGGTTATAAAGGAATTTGTGAGAAATTTTCAGGATTTTATTGAAATCAAATGAATTTATAAGAAATTAAAAACCATTTAAACACAATAAAATGCTTGTAAAATTATTTTTGATGAAACTAAATATAAATTTTTTTCAATTAGAAAGGTTGATTAAAGAAATATAAAAGTAAATTTTTCAAGATTTTATCAGGCCAAGAAATAATGATAATGCATTAATGATGTATTTAGTGATCTGAAATAATTAAATTAATTTCATGCATAAAATAAAATTTTGTTAGCTTCAGAAGGTAGTTCTTGTTGAGAGAATTCTAACACAATTTATTTCACATTTTTTAGCTGCTAGGATGAATTTTCTACGCATTTTAGAAGTTTAAATCATTGTTCAAGCAATTAAATAACTATTTCACAATAAAATAAAAGAAATCCAGCCGAAATGGGCCAGCCACAAAAGGGGGCCTCGGGGTGCTGGGCCACACAGGATCGGGCCCAATTGGAGGAGGCCACAGGGCAGTCCACAGGACCTGGCCGCACCAAATTAGCCACCACATAGATCGGCCACAGAAGATCATGGGGAGCTTGGCTCCCAGGAGGCCATGGCGGTCGGCTCACCAGAGTGGCGGCGTGCCTCGCCGGCGTGATGCTTCCGACAACCAAACACTCCTGTCCATGCACCGAAATAATCTGCGCACCAAGAGGAACCGTGTGGGGTGGCCGCCAAGGTCGGAGCCTCACCCGATGATAGCCGGCGGCGACAGGCGGCGCAGGACGAAGTTTGGCGAGGCGGCTGCGACGCTGTAATCGATGGAACTCAACTTGGATAGCAACGAGAGCTTCACTAGGACATGGGGAAGGCCGGCACGGGGTTGGCAGTGCTCGAAACGGCCGGAACTGGGCCGTCGACGGTGGAGGTGCTGCCGTTCCAGCGGATGTGACGGAAAAGCTTTGAAAATCTGCACCAATCTGCAACAGATTCGTCCAAGTATTGAGTCTAGGAGGTGAATCATGGTCTTGGGGATGTGAAACCAAAAGGAATCGGAAGGATTTTACCTAGGCAAATTTGGAGGAAACCGGCCGGGGCACCCGCCGAACACGATTTGGGAAAAACTTCGAATCCGGGTAATCTACTTCGGGAATGGAGGACGATTCTTGCTAGGGTGTTAGGGGACTTGGAGGCGCACTGGAATGGAGGGCTAGACGGGGAGGAGGAAGCTCTGCCGGGGGGGGGGGGGGTTGCGGG
>BCLG01001015.1:103342-106204 GCA_001602295.1 Zoysia matrella | reverse complement strand
CCGAGCAGCTAAGGGATTCTTAGGTGATGATAACGGTGGCGGCTGCGCCGCGAGCTCGTCGAAACCCTAGAAATTACTGAATGCAATGACGTGATTCACACTGAGGGGAAGAAATTATTAAAGAAACTGAAGAAAATTACTGAAGAGAAAAAATTACTGATGAAGTCGAGAAATTACGCGCTCATAACAAAAAATTATTTGAAGATAAGTTTATGAAAAAAAATTAGTCGGTGGGTGGACGCAGGTCGCAGGCGCGCTTGGGAGGAGCGCGGGGGCACGCTAGTCAGTTTTAGTCAGTTAGCTTGATCGTTAGCTAATTAATTGTGTCGGAGTGAAAAATAATATATATTATTCGTGGTAGGTGAATGTCCCACCATCAAACACCCACCAGTCCTTAAGATGATATTTTGTCTAGTAGATACCAATTATGGCATATAAGGATGTTTTCGCTTTAACTTTTTTTTCAAGTTGCCGTTGCGCTGAACTGTACAGCTATAGCTGGTAAAATGGCAGGTACAACTGATAAAATAATGGGTAAGAAACACATCTGCTTCGCTGCCGAACGAATGTGGCTGTCCAACGCAACATAAGGATTTTTTCAGCATCACACGCAATCAAATGGCATCTGAGAACCGTTAAATCTGACAGATATTAACAATTTAGATCTATCTCGATTTGAATCCGTCAGTTTTTTTTTTCAGGAGGCCTATTTGTTATAGGCTCAGTTAACACTATTTAGGTCGTGTTTGGAACCAGCAAAAATTATTATAATCTAGATTATAAAAGTAGTTTATATAATCTAATTTATAAACATAATTATAAACCTATTTGCTCTTTGTTTTTTTTAAATGGTTGCTTCGTATCCTTCTCATCACGTGACGACAAACTTCAACATAGTAGCATAC
Source organism: Zoysia matrella (assembly GCA_001602295.1). Classification (NCBI taxonomy): domain Eukaryota; kingdom Viridiplantae; phylum Streptophyta; class Magnoliopsida; order Poales; family Poaceae; genus Zoysia; species Zoysia matrella. Next base: position 105,299 of record BCLG01001015.1, on the reverse strand, counting down.
CTGCTGTATACCTAAAAGTGAGAGATAAATATATATGTGAAATACAATATATCAGTCCGAGTAGGATTCAAGTCCGAAATAGGAATCTGAGTCCAAATAGGAATTGTTGAGGAGCGATGGCAATTTTTATAATAATTAGTTATTTTTTAAGGGCAAAGTTGTCTTTTGTTATAATCTAACTGGTTCTAAATATTTAGATATTTTATAATGAGTTTTTAATTTTTATAATCTAAATATGTAGTTTGAAACCACTATCATTATATAATCAAAATTATAATCTAACTGGTTTCAAACATGGTCTTAACTACACGAGTGCTAACTTTTCTCTTTTCTCTGAAAAAAATTATAGCATACAGAAACGAACGAGCTCTAAATACACAGTAGCAGAGGATAGTCACCCGCAGACCTCAGTCATCGGCTCCCGCATGGCTCGCCCATCGCAGCAAAACGGCTACCAGGTAACGCCCGGGACTCGGCGGCCGCTACCAGGTAACGCGAAACGGCTACACGTTCGTCACGAAGATGGATGATCCCACTAAGATAACGTGGACCCTTGTGGTTAGGAAGATCACTTGCTTACGAGCAGCATCAGCTTGTTCTGCATATTCTTCCTTCACATAAGCAGATTGAAAGAAACTGGCAGACATTGACAACAAGATGTCTAATATTATCTCCAAAGAACGTCAACAACAACGGGGTGGAAAGATATCGACCTCCAAAGCTCATACATTTCAAATCCTACATGTCCTCATCCCGCAAATCGGACGACTTCCGTTTGGCCATCATCGACAAACGGGCGTCTCTCTCGCGCTCAAACTCCCGGTAATCAGCCCGCTGCAAGAACGAGACCTTCTCGAGATACTGGTTCGAGCTCTTCTTGTACGCGTCCAGCTCTTCCTCCACCCCTTTGTTCTCTTCTTTGTACTCTCCCCAGTCTTTCTTCGTCTTATCCAGCACACTCAGCTTCTGCTTCTTCCTTATCTGCTCAAGAATATTGTCGAGAGCAGATTGGGAAGCACCTGCTGCCTTGGCCTTCTCGATTGCCTCGTTTGAATCAGCGTCCACCAGTTTTTTTATTTCAATGTCGTTGCCAGCGAAGTCCCTTACCTCAGTTATCTGTTGGACAGACCATACGGAATCAGAATATCAGCAGTCACATCAAAGAAGACAAATAAATTCATAAACTCGGAATTTGTCATCTAATCCCCAATCACCAGCGACAAAGTGGCTACTGGCCAGATTTCTATGTTATTTCTACTTTCCAATCAGTGGGGCAGAAATCAACTAAAATAGACATGAAATAGTACAAGACATTCAAAAGACACTTGGCTAAAACATGCAATGCACAGTTACATTTTTCTGGGAATTTTACTCTAATACCATCCAATAATTAAAAAAAAGGAAAGGATGTGTGAGCTGACAGGTTGACTTACCTCCACCTTCCCTCTTCCCAATGCCATTGCGGAAGCATCTTTGACAGCTGCAAGAGCACTTGCTGCAAGCTTTTTGGCGTCCTCGCTCATTTCATGCTGTCTCTGTTGTTGTCCATTTTTGGGACCTTGGTTAATGGTAGAAGCCTTACTTGGTGAAATGCCAAGAACAGTCATCCAATTCTACAGGAAAAATGTCAGAAAAGAAATGATAACATTTCAAAATTCAGTCATTGGATAAGTCATAAATCCTTTAACAGAAATATAACCACAACATTGATATGGTTAGACAGAACAGTGTTTACTCACATTGTTAGGCTTGTTTTTCTTCTCTTTTGCTGTTGTATTGAGCTTTGTCATTGCAATTTTGGGCATCTTGTTTGGTAACCCACTGTTCATTTTCTTCCAAACATCCTCCACGCGTGATTTGGACTCTGTCAGAGGAAGGTGTCACATTTCAGGCTCACATATTATGTGCTTAACTCTAAGGAACTGCGATAGAATCAATCGTGTATGCAAAAACACTG
>BCLG01001015.1:90842-100842 GCA_001602295.1 Zoysia matrella | reverse complement strand
TCTGTATCCTGTGATCATCTGGTATGCCGTAGTTCCTGTTTTATCTGTGATTTATTTGAAAAGATGCGAGGTCTTACTACTAGTAGGTGATACCTACAAGCATAAACCACGATTAGATTAGTAATTCTTGCTTCGTCTATAACAAATCATAAGTTATGCAATTTTCTTACCTGCATAGTGCATTCTACTAGGACCACTGATGCAACAACATGTAGGGCTAAAATGTCAGTGTGCATTGCAGGCTGAATTAAGAGCCTGTTTCATAGGGATTATGATTATTCAAAATATAATTATTTGTGAAAATCACTTATCAAGCCTATCCATATAATCTGTTTTTTATGCTAAAATTGTTTGTAAAAAGCTATAATTTGTAGCTTATAGGTGCTATAAACATAATCTCGAGATTTGTGTTTGGTAGAGATCAACATAAGCTGCTATAATCAGTTGCGAAAGCAGCTCAATTTCTACCAAACAGACAATTTGAGTTATTACACAGAGCAAGGTGACAAGTGAACCTACCATCTAGGAGTACCAGTTACGGGCCAGTCAAGTTGTCAAATATCATAATTCACAGCACAATAACCTCATGCTAAAATGATACGATAACCAAGTTGAAACAGTGAATTGTAGTATTGAACACCCTACATGCAGTCTTGAATGTTTTCCTAACCAATTTTAAATGGCCATTTAAACCTGTTTAAATGGTAAACAGAGGGTAATCATTTAGGTTGTTTAAACTTTATTTTTAGCTTGATTAAATTATTTTAAACGGTCATTTAAATTGAAAAAATTTAAACGGTGGATCACCGTCTCACTACTGTTTAGCGTTTAGGATTTCAACGGTCTTGACAGAGGTATACACAATGATTAGTATCTGCACAATGAAGCTCGCACAGTTTTGGTCTTGATGCCACAACTTTTGCAAATCACTTTTATAATATGGAGGAGTAGTAGTCTTTTGACATGATCAAACATCACCTGAGTGTTCACGAGATAAGATTAGCTTTACATGAAACAAATTCTGCGTGTAATAGAAAATAATCAACATTATTTACGGTATAGCTGCAATCTTTGCAGAAACAATGTTAGAGCAGTACTACTACATAATTGCCATCTCAGCAAGGTGTGGAATGATTATCCCGTTTGCTTATTTTCGCTTTTTTCTGATCACTACTTTACAAATTTGAACTACAATAAATGAAAAACGAGAAGCAAGAAAATCTTCGATTAGCTGTGGTGGAGAAAATCGAATGCAAACAGGGCCCAGTCTGCCGTTCATCTAGTAGCAATGTTCAGAGTTCGGACCCGTGTTCACTGAATGGTGATGACATGTAGTTAGAAACCCAAACAGGGCCCAGTCTGCCGTTCATCTAGTAGCAATGTTCAGAGTTCGGACCCGTGTCCACTGAATGGTGATGACATGTAGTTAGAAACCCAAACAGGGTCCAGTTTGCCGTTCATCTAGTAGCAATGTTTAGGCCGTTTATCTAGTAGCAATGTTCAGAGTTCGGACCCGTGTTCACTGGATGGTGATACATGTAGTTAGAAACCGGCATCTTCGTGGGAAGTTTCGGCAAGGGCGCCTCGAGCCGCAGAGCACTCATCGCCTGCCTTATCGACGGCCTGAAGCTGCGGTCAGGGTGGGCACACCAGAGCCCGGTGACCAGCACGCTCTCCATCTCCCTGGTGTCGAAGCTCCCGTCCAGCCGTGCGTCGGCTGCCTCAACGATCCTTCCCTGCCCGTAGCATTCCCAGACCCACTGGACCAAGTGGACGGTGGCGTACTCTTCAGCGTCCGACACCACCACGATCGGACGCCTGCCGCACGCGATCTCGAGGAGCACCACCCCGAAGCTGTAGACGTCGGATGCTCTGCGCGCCTTGCCGGTTAACAAGCACTCGGGGTCCATGTACCACATGGTGCCGGCGAGCGCCGTTGTGTGTGACTGCCGGTCCCTGTCCATGAGCCTCGCCAGCCCGAAATCGCCGAGCTTGGCGGTGAACGAGGCGTCCAGCATGATGTTGCTCGGCTTGATGTCACGGTGGAGGATGCACCGTTCCGTGTCGTGGTGCAGGTACACGAGTGCGGAACCGATCCCGAGCACTATATCATGCCTTAGAAACAACGCACAATTTATGAAATTAATCGAAGCAAATATGTAATTTGAAGATACGCAGGCCGATGGTTACAAGTGTGGTACCTGAGCTGCCACGACATGACGTTGTTCTGGTCGTGGATGTGCGTGTTTAGGCTCCCATTAGGCATAAGCTGGTAGACAAGCAAGAGCACGTCGCCGTCATGGCACCAACCGATGAGCTGAACGAGGTTGCGGTGCCTCAGCTGGCTAATGATCGTGACCTCGGAAGCGTACTCTTTCCTCCCCTGAGTAGAGCTCTTCGAAACCCTTTTCACAGCAACGTGAAGGTCCATGTCTTTCAAGTACCCGCGGTACACCGCCCCGAATCCACCTTCGCCGAGCTTCTCCGTTTCTGCGAAGAAGTTGGTTGCAGCCTCCAGTTCGCCGTAGCGGAATCGCCTTGGCCCGGCCTGTTTCTCGAACTCGTTCTCCATAGCCTCCTCCTCGCCTGCCGCATCTTCCTCAAGCTCCCTGGCCTTCTTCCTGCAGCGGCGCAGAAGGAACCAAACCAGGACGATGGTGCAGATTAGGAACACCACGGAACCGACAGCCACGCCGGCAATCAGTGGCGCCGCCGAAGAAGGCGACGAGTCTTCCGCGTCCACTGAAGAAGTAAGAACCGCGAGTCTTAGATGTGTGATGTAACAAACATGTGATGTGGACTAAAATTGACAACCGAAAGCTTAAATAAGAGGTTAATTGAATAATTGATACTAAGTTACTAACCCGGTGGTGAAGGAACGGTGATGCCCAGTTCCTCTCCGATCTGATACGCCACAAAGCAGCTGAAGCCTTTCACGGCGCCGTAGGTGTTGTTAGGCTGCGCGCTCGAGCTCTCCGTCACCATCTTCTTGAGGCACCTCGCGCACTCGGTCCCGTTGAGATCCCTCGTGCACTGTGCCAGCCCGTAGATCACCTGAGCTTTCCCTTGATTGTCCGTGTACTCCCTGCTGCCGTTGGCCAACCGCAGCGGGGAGCTCGCAGCCGCCGGCACGAGCGCGGTCAGCATCAGACTCCACCGCGTGGCGTTCATACTCTCCATGTCGCTGACGAACGGGTCGGGGGAGGGGTAGTTGGAGGAGTAGTACACGATGTCGAGGTCGGCGACGGAGAAAAACGACCGGTCGGAGTAGCGGAGGACGCAGGCGTCTCGACCGACCCTGGCCTCTCGGCTGACCGGGCACTCCTGCTGCAGCCCGCCGGACACGTTTCGAAGGCAGTCTTGGCACTGGGTGAAGTTGCGGTCCGCGTAGCACATGGCGAGGCCGAACACCCTGGCCGGGGAGCTTCCAGCCGTGCTTGTGTTGAAGCCCTCGTTGGCGATGGTGTTTGTCGGAAGGTCGCCGAGGAGGCTGTGGAGGTTCGCCTGGTACTGGCTTCCGGCCGTGAAGTTGCCCGAGGAAGAGCACCCAGGGCGGTTGATGAAGCACGTGTTGTAGTTGACCGTCGGGATCGGGAAGCAGGTGAAGGTTGGCTGCGGTTCCTGCTGGGAATCCACCACCACTGCTGCTCCGGCGAGCAGCAAGACGGAAGCTAGCACTTGGGTGTGCAAGCGCTGCGATGCCATGGCTTACGGCAGCGAAGAAAGACGAAAGCTGGTTACTCAAGTTATCGGCGGAGCAGGGCAACCGGAGGTGCCCGCCTAACAGGGCTAGCCTGCTCTGTTTCGCACCGGAAACTCCAAGCGGGTTTCCTACTAGTTCCGCTGCTCAATGTTGTTGGCAACCGCACGTGCTTTGACGAACTGCAGCGACGAACTTGCAGCCTCTACGTACGTCCAGCACGAGTTTAGTCGTAGACACCATCTCGTGGCGTCCGTACTTGCCCTGTAGAAAAATTCTTAAATTCTGTATTTTTTTTATGAATTGAGGCTACGTTTGAAAGCGGGCATTTTTTTCTATTCTTAAGTTTTTTCTTCAAAATTCCTATGTTTCAAACCTGATTTGAACTGATTTATATGATTTTTTTTACAATTTTTATTTTTATGAAATTCTCGCGTCCTAAAGAAGCCTCAGTTTGGTGACAACACGGTATCATGGTCCCTGTTGAGATAAGAATCACGAGCCATGCTGCGTCAACCTTAAAAAAAACGACTCACTTTGTTTTTTAATTGATGTGACCGTTAATTTTTAAAATCAACTTTGATCATTTATTTTATTCAAAAAATTTATTCAAATATGTAAAATTAAAATTATGATTCAAATAGCTCTAATAATAAATCAAATTATATTAAAATTTATAAAAAAATTGAATACGAATGATCAAAATTAAATTTAAAAGTCAACTCAATTAAAGAACTTTCTGCAAACAGCCTGGAAAAGGCCCATGTTACAGAGCCGAGGAGGTTGGGGCACAACATTTTGTTCGTAACGAGTTCGTAGGATTCGTACGTAGATCCAGAATCTCAAGAATCACTGCTCACCTTGTAGAACTTTTGTGGACACTTCTTGAACGCAGCCTTGACACTGGGTCAAAGTTGTGGTCCGGTTGACATGGGCGGCAGTTGACCATGAGATCAAGACGATTTATGTATATTGTTCGGATGTCCAGGATTAATTCATGAAACTGATTTATTTTTGGGAGGAATAAGAGGATCCCGTGATGTCAATTAAGCGATATACTTACCTCCGTTTACCAATAGTTGACAATTTTGACTTTTACTATTTATGTTTTGACTAATTATAATTTTAAAATTATTTCGTTAGTTAATTTATAAATAGCATTATATAATTTGTTATCGTATATACTTTAAAAATGTATATTTTTTATATATATATGTCAAAATTTAAAAAAAAATGAACAGTAAAAAATTTTATAAAAAAATTAAAACTGACGAGTATTTGTAAACGGAGGTAAGTAGATGCATTCCGTAGGATAGCTGGCCCGCGTTTCATGTCCTTTCTCACCACTTGCGCGGACGAAAGCTCCATTTGAAAATTGGGACCCTCCGTACTTGGGACCCTCCGTACTCGTTCCATAATTCCATTATTGACGTGACAACGGACAAGTTGCAGCAAATTCCTGAAACCGAGGGAACTCAAGCAGTGATTCATTTCAGTGCCAGATGCGGCAGCTTAGGGCATCTCCAATATATAAAACCTGGTATGATTTTAAAACGAGACCCACAATAATATAACTTTGCTTGTTTACATATATACAATATATAAAACCAATTCTTGAATTTATAGATAAGACTCACTAAATAAAAAAATAACCCACACACTAACTTTATTTATTGTATAGGAGCTGGTTTCATATAAAGAATCTGGTTCTTATTAGATTCAAGCTCACAATGTTAAGAACCTAACCCTTATAATTTTTTTATTCCTTGGAACCAACTGCTTCTGCACATTGGAGATGCTCTTAGGCCACATTTGGTAGAGATTACAAAATTGCTTTTGCTAATAATTATGATAATTTATGTTATAATCTCTACTAAACGTTTAAAATTTATAAGTGATTTCACATATAATTAGGTCTCATTTGGTAGAGCTTTAAATTATCAAAAAATAATTTTAATTTTGGATTATGTAGTAGAGTAGATTTTTTAAATAATAGCTAAAGCTCTTTTGGAACCATTTGGTAAACCGGCTTATGCCTAATTTATGATGTTTTTTCTATAATAATTGGTTGTTTTCAAAATGTCCCATTTGACCTTGTCTAAACTTTCGTAGCGTTGTGCTTGGCCTCGGCTGACATGTAATCACAGTTGAGGCGCATTGTGCCATGGCCATGGACATACAGGGATTCAAGACAATGATACACGTGCCGTAGCAACTTGGACGTGTTTGTTTCATCATTTTGTATGGTAGTTTGATTACGGAGGGAAACAGAAACCGATACATTCATTTGGTGGGCCATCACCCGTAATCCCTTACCGGGAATTCCGATACCGGTGCATACAAGCCCGACTCCCTCCGTCCCCCGTTGAAATCAGATCGATACCAGCGTTGCTCTCCCGTCTCCGCGCCTCTCTTCCTCTCATGAACAACGCCGCAGACGGGTGCGCCCAGTTGATCTTCTCCTTCGGCGATGAGCGTGTCACAACTCACCAACTCACCGGTAGCTTTCCCCTCCTTCTCCCTTCCCCGTCGATCCTCTATTTGTTCTCGCCTCTCTCCTAACCCTAGACCTATTTCAATGGAGCAGAGGGATGAGCAGACCGAGGGCATCTGCATGGGTAGAGGAGGGACGTGAGCAGTTTAACACCTGGATCATCTGGACAAGGGTCCTTAGAAGAGATTGCGACAACAATGCATCCACCTTTGATTCAGGTCTCTGCTGGTCTGTTCTATGGTTCGATCGTTCTGGAGATGTTTCTTTTGCTTCTTGAGTTGTGTTGGTGCTGGTGCTAGATCTGGTAATTTTAGAGACAGAATGACTCGATTTCTCATGAGTTTTAAATCTTAGCATGGATACTGTAAAATATCGATGCCTCATTTACTTAATCTGAAAGGTCTATTGTTCCATTGGTATTGCATCGATAATATAGGATTTCAGACAAGAAAGGAGAGAAAGAAATTAACTAAAAACTCTACAACAAGTTATTCCAGCTCTAGCAGTTCAAATCTATCATTTCGTGAAATTTTTTTACTTGGCGTGAGGAGACCAAATCCTGCATCGTGTATTGTTTGCATTGTTATTAAATCTTCTTGTTATGTATTTTTAATTATAGTTTCAAAGTTTACATTTCCTCCTTCCTCTCTGCCTTTTGATTTTATATTTAAAGCACTTGCCAATGTAATATGCTGACTTCTCTTCTCGCAAGTCTGATTTGTATTTCCTTGTCTTTTGCAGCTCCATCTGTCACAGCCAAGAGAGAGGCACCACACCATACGTGCCATAATTTGCTCAGACAAGATACGGTAGCATGCTCAAACTAGTTGCTTCGATTGGTTTGTTGTGATGTCACAACCAGCATGCTATAAGAAGTTAAGAACCATTTATATTTTTGTACCTTTGATATTTTTTATCATCACAATACGAGATTTGTTCTTTCAAAATATGTGATAATTAATCTATTTTTTAGATTTTGTTTGCATTGTTTTCCATTTCAGTTGCCAAGATTCCTACTATACTAGTGCGGGATTTTGGGTCACACTGATTAATTTGTTGACTGACTGATATATAGTATTGCTTAAGTAGTTTAGGAATTCAGGCAAAAAAATTAAAAGAAATTGTTGCTCGACAGTTACTGCCTAAAGTCAGTAGCGCAGTTTGTGGAACGTGTTCTAATTAGCAGAGAGAAAACGCTTGCACTCCTTGAACCACTAAGGAGGGAATACATTGTGAACATGCTCTGGAAAATGAAAATGAACACTCTTTCTCTGAATTTTGTCTTTTATAGATGAACCTGACTTCTTTTATTCTTTTTTCTGTTTTGATAGATGAAACAAGGGAGGGATTAGGCTGATGAAGTTTCTCCATCAGCTTTTCAGGATGAAGCGAAAGAGATGCATGTCCAGTTTTTATTCTAGACTACCATGCTATGCCAATGCAGTTTCTCCTCACTGCATGTTCAGATTAGGCCGATGAAGTTTCTCCTCACTATTTGTGGTTCCAGATTGTCCAGTTTTTTTTTATTTTTTATTCTAGACTGTCTGAAAAAGATATGCTAATAAGGTAGCATAAGAGATCTTGAACAAGCATGTGATCACTTTTTGTAAATTCAGTTTGGCATGACCGTTTGTGATTCCGGATTAGCATATCCAGTTTGTCATTTTAGGCAGTTAAATACCATTTCCATGTCCAGATTAACAATTTACAAATATCCAGATTGAGTAATGTGATTCAGTAATTTTCAAATTAGCATGTCCAGATTCAATAATTTTCAATTTTTCTATTCTTTCCATTGTGTCCAGATTCAATACGTTTTTAATACCAGAGCAGCAAACCAAACATTGTATTAGTATAAAAAAGCTTTACTCTATCCAACCAAGCAAACTATGTAATCATCCATTCCCCCAATGAAACCACTGCTTTTTGAATACGTTACCGATTGCGTTACCAGCTTCCATACCAAACACTACCAAGGTGATGTCTCTTGAGTCCGAGCTGAAGACAACGACGTTGTTGTGTGAGCCATGCTCGCCGCGGCACTTCGAACTCCGAAGATACAGAGCAGCACAAGCCTTCAGAGCACAACGAGGAGCAGGCACCACCACACGAAGAGAAGGATGAGGCGACAAAACAGCCGCATTTCCATGACCATCGTGTTTCGCTGCAGGAGCTGGTACAAGACGAGGTCGAAGACCAGGAAGAGAATAATGCTTCTGCCGCTGCCGCTGTCCATGAAGTCATGGCGGAGGCATCAGCGCTAGGAGGAGCGACCAGGAAGAGAATAATGCTTCTGCCGCCGCCGCTGTCCGTGAAGTCATGGCGGAGGCATCAGCACCATGAGGAGAAAAAAAATCAGCGCTACAAAGAAAATAATTGGAATGGTGCGCTGGTACCCAAGCCCGGCCCCCTGGCCCCTGCCCATGCGCCGCAAGGGCTGCCTGAACTTGGGACGCTTGGCCACGCGCCGCGGCCAATGTAGCGCCCCCGCTTGAGCCATGGCCGCCTAGCGACACGCAGCCGGATCCGCCCGAGCCAGCTCCGCCAGCCAATTCCGAATCTAAATCCAATCCGTAGCCAGCAATTTTGGGCCCTCCAGCCGCTGGCGCACGGCAGATTGGCCGCCGCCTCTCTCTCCTGTTCAAGAGATACCGAGGGGAGGATGGTAGTCGAGTTTTAGAGTGGAGGGTGAGCCCGATAAGCTACTCCATGACCATGAGCGTTTTTGCTCCCATTTCATTTTTCTCAACCGATTTTTGGTGTTTTTCGTGGGTGAGCGGATTTTAAGTGATCTCTTTAGCAGGAATTATAGATAATCAGCTCAATAATCTCTACCAAAGAAGATTTTATTTTTATATTTTGTACTTAGCAATCATAAACTATAAATAGTAATTTTTTACTGCTTTTCTCCTCCTACCAACTATAACCTATATAGGTCAACTGTTTTACAAACACATTTGATATAAAAAATAAATTATGTGAATAAGTTAAATAAGTGATTTTCATGAATAACCTAAAATGTGAGAATTTTTTAAATAATCATGGCCCCTACCAAAAGGACCCTTAATTGTGTTATATATTTGGTAAGAAAGCCCAACAAAAAAAAAATTTCTAGCCCACAAATCTCTGTGGTACCAAAAACTTCTCCAGGACCATAACAATGAATGAACACAGGTAGGGGGGCGCAAAGTTCCTTAGGCAAACCAGCCCGTAACTAAGGAAAAGCAAGACCGCAACAGAATTCGTACTCTCTTTCTCTCAAAATAAGTATTATTTTAGATTTCATACATTTATCTTTGACAATTTGTTTTATTCAATTTTTTTTGAAAATATTATTTATTTTATTATAAAATGATTCATAATTAGAAATACTTTAACATTGTTTTGTTTATTTTTTATTGTCGTAATTTTTTTAATAAAATGAATAGTCAAATGTCGATTTAAAAAATAAAAAATGTCACTTGTTATGGGACGGAGGTAGTACTCTACTTCGTTACCTGGCTCTTCCATTTATGTAATGTACTATGTACTATCTCTATTTTAAAATATAAGCATTTTTAAATTTGGATAAAGTCAAATTCTTTTAACTTTTATTAATAATATTTTAGATTTTCAAACATTTACCTTTGACAATTCGTCTTATTCAAAAAATTTGTGAAAATATTATTTATTTTATTATAAAATGATTTCATTATTAGAAATACTTTAACATTGTTTTATTTATTTTTTTTATTTTCGTAAATTTTTTAAATAAGATGAATGGTCAAATGTCGTTTTCAAAAAGTCAAAAATGTTACTTATTATGA
>BCLG01001015.1:75371-90640 GCA_001602295.1 Zoysia matrella | reverse complement strand
GATTCAGTACACAGCAAAAATAGTGATTGTGATTCAGTACACAAAAAAATTAGTGATTCAGTGCACAGACAATAATTGTGGCTTATGAGATCATACTCCCTGTGGTTTTTAAATATTGACACCGTTTATTTCTAACATCAACTTTGACAATTCGTTTGATAGATTTATTTTTATCCCTGATGACTTACAGAGTCAGAATAGGGAAAATAGCAAAATGGAAAAAGAAAAACCAACAAAAGGCCTGTGCGGTTATTCTTTTTTTCCTTGTTATGTGCACCTATTCAAGAAGTCTGATGAAATGCCTAAGTGAACTACAGAGTTAAATATCTTTCTTGTATTGAAAAAGCATTTCTGGACCAGAAGTTCTTGTTACCATTCATGCAACAATTTGATAAGTGGCCCCATGTCACAAATTTACCTAATATATCTTGGAGGTTTTATAGATATTACCATTGTCCTACAATATGGTACTCCATCCGTTCTATAATTATCGTCATCATAGTTATTTTGAATGGGAATATATTAATATTGTTCAACATTTTTTGTAGTTACTGTGCTGCAAATTATTTCACTCGAACTGATTTACTGAGTAACTTTTAGGATTATCTATTCTATTGAGTAGTTTACAATAACGAGAGTTCAACTCAAATAATCCTTCTCCGAAAAATCAGAATTTCAGTTTTTTCAAGTAAGAAACAAAACCACTTTAGAAACCGTTTAGTAAAATTTTCAGTGATTCAGATTCAGTAACTTTAGATTTTTTTTTAAAAAATTTAGAAACTAATAAAACAATTTTAAAAAACTTTGAGAACTAATAAATAACTTTAAAAAACTTTAGAAATAATTCAAAGAACACCTTCGTTAAGAGATCAACAAGAGGAACAACTTTAAGAATCTTTAGAAACTGGAGAGACCCTTTTTAAATTTACAAAAATTAAATCTATACGGACGAACCGATTCACGAACAAAACTCGCCTCCAGCCGATTCACGTCCCCAAGCCAAAAACGTGAAACGTTTCACCCTATCCGGTACTGAATCGATTCACGCTCCCAAGCCTTTGGAACCGATTCACTCGATTCAAACAAGAATCAGAAAGGATTCGGAGAGCCAAACGCACCCTTAGTTTGGAAAATCATAAAATGTTCATTACTTTCAAAATACAAAATGACTAACTTAGGATCTATTTGCTTGGATTGAAGCTCTTTTAAAAGTTTAGTTGTTAGCTAATAGAAAAGCTCTTAGTTGGCTTTTGTCTGTTGTAATATAGGAGTATTTTTAAATCCCATACAACAAAATTTTAGTTAGAAAATCAGCACTGAGTGATCCTTTGACTTTTATTTTATTTCTTAAACTTGGCTTTCAACATTTCAAAAGTTAAAATTTTTTCTTTTAGAAACCGTTTATTGTAGCTTTTAGTTTTTCTAGCTGAAAAGTCAACAGAGACCATTGTATGGAGCTAAATTGTATGAGTATCATCTATGCTGATCTGTGCTTAAAAACATTTGGAGCGGTCCGATTAACTTATTAAGCCGCTGTGGAGTAAAATTTCGAAAATAGGAGTAAGTTGGAAGGACAGCCCAGAAACGAAAATATTGGTTGGCTTTGTTTGCACGATCAGGCAGGCAGCAAAGGAACCTCTTCAGCTGGACGCAAGGTTTACAAAACCGTTTAAAACCGATCGGTTTTCACAGTTTTCGGTGAAATCGGTTCGGTTCGATTTTATCGAACGATAATTTTTTTAAAAAAATAATAAAAATTTGAAAATTTGAAAAAAAATCGAAATAAAAAAATCGATAAAATCGGTCGATAAACCGATAAAATCGGTCGACTAACTAAGTAAAACCAGTAAATTTTAAATTTTTAATTTTCACGGTTTTTATCAGACTGATCTTAACTGGTTTTAACGGTTTAAAACGAAATCATAATCCTGCCGGAACGGCCGGAGGCCCGAGGCCCGGAGTCTGACCCGGTGGAATGGGTCGGGCCAGACCAACTCGTAATACTCGTTCTTTCTTTCTGATCCCGTCCGTCTCGCTGCCGGCGATTTTGCTGCTCGCCGGAGGCGGGCATGGCGTGCCCGGACTGCCTGGAGCGGCACGTTGTCTCCGTCCTCGCTGGCTCCGGCCTCTCCTTCGTCCACGGCCTCTCTGACTCTCTGCTCCCCTTCGCCTCCTCCGCCGTCGTCCAGGTTCGCCTCCATTCTATCTCGTAAGATTTCTGGGTGTTGCCGCTGGTCGCAAAACGGTCTCCGCCTTTCTCTTCGGCTCGAGTGGCATGCTCGTGCGAGACCGGAATTTAGGCGTCTTCAATAGCTTTGCTTAAACCCTGCCCTATTCGATTTGGTCCTTGCGCACGAGCTTCTGGTTGCAGCTTTCGTTGGCGTAATGCTTTGTTTTCCTTTTCGATGCAGATAGTGTCTGATGGAGCCGAGGAAACTGCTGGAAGGTATGGCTAAGCAGTTTTAGCTTACTTTGTTTCGGCTTGTCTCGTAAGCATTTTTCTTTACTGTTGCAATATGTCGATATCGCCAGTAAAATGATCATTCAGCTCTATTGCTTCAGTTGGGCCGAATAATTGATCCAAATTTGCTTACATTATATGCAATTGTGACCTCCAAATAGAATAGTCTCCATGCTTTAAACCTTTTATGACATGTCAATCTAGTGCTTCAGTCGGGTTACGGAAGTGATCCAAATGTGTTATACGCAGTTCTTATTCAAAAAAGGTGCTGTCTATGTTTCAGGAAGAACGCCTCTAATTATTTTGTTTTAGTGGCACTACGAGGTGACAAAGTGTTTTACGGAAGTACAAAATGGTAATTTTTTTCAAGAATTATTTTTGTTTCCAAAAGGCCCTTAAATTGTTGCATCAACTCATGCATCTCCACATATTTTTTTCATTACAGTGACAACAATTCTTTCGAGAATGGAATTCATATGAATCCTCAGTTAGAGCGAAGCATATGTGATGATGACAACCAATATTATAATGTGCAAGCAGATTCCTCCTCTGGCAAAAAATGCCTTGAAGACCATAAAAGTCCCTCTGGCCTCTGTAAGCGGCAGTCAATAATTAGCACAATTAGTAAGCTCTCTCCTGTTTGCTATCTCAGCATCGGCCACACCTCAGAGATTAGAGAGCTTATCACAGGTTATTTGAACCTGTCAACTGAAAAAAATGTGATTGATTCGTTGAATAGATTGTCTGAAAACCAAATTAGTGGATCTGCTGGTTTAAAGTTCCTCAGTTTTGTTGGATTTTCCGCATTTGATAATTTACATCCTTCTGGCTGTGTGAGGCATCCCAACATCTTACCAGTGTTAGGTGTTCTAGAAGCACCTTCTTGTTGTTACATGTTGCAACCGAAGGTTCCATATACTTTGGAAAATATCATGTACTACAGTCCTGAGGCATTCTGCTCAGATTGGCATATTAGATTTCTCATCTACCAGATAATATCTGCTTTGTCATACCTTCATGATGTTGGTGTTTATCATGGCAACCTGAGACCATCAAACATCCTGATGTCAGATTCCTTATGGCCTTACCTGAGCATAAGCGACACGTGTCTTGTAAAATGCAATTTGGGGTTTGGGGGTTCTAAATCTTCACCTAATTCATGCTGTTTTATGGCGGAATGTTCTTCGAGAGACATTTATGCTGGTTGCAAACTGCAATCATCCTTGGATTGGCAATCTCACTTCAAAAAGTGGTGGAAAGGTGAATTGAGCAATTATGAATACCTTCTTGTTTTAAACAAGTTAGCTGGTAGAAGGTGGGGTGATCCAGGTTTTCACACAGTGATGCCTTGGGTAATAGATTTCACAGTCATACCTGATGAAAGTTCTGATAATGGCTGGCGAGACCTGACCAAAAGTAAATGGCGATTGGCAAAAGGTGATGAACAGTTGGATTTTACATATTCATCTTCTGAGGTTCCACATCATGTTTCTGATGAGTGTCTCTCAGAGCTAGCTGTGTGCAGTTACAAAGCAAGGAGATTACCTAAGACCATCTTGAGGTCAGCTGTACGTTCTGTGTATGAGCCTAATGAATACCCATCTACTATGCAAAGGCTTTACCAATGGACTCCTGATGAATGCATTCCAGAATTTTACATTGATCCTCGGATATTCATCTCTCTTCATTCTGAAATGAGTAATTTAGCTTTGCCTTCCTGGGCAACGTCTGCAGAGGATTTCATTTGTCTGCACAGGGATGCCTTAGAGAGTGATCGAGTCTCGCAACAACTGCATCACTGGATTGACATAACCTTTGGCTATAAACTTGCTGGGGAGGCATCTGTTGAAGCCAAAAATGTCATGTTGCCTCCTAGTGATCCATCAAGGCCAAAATCAGTCGGGCGACGGCAGCTTTTTACAAGGCCACATCCTAAGCGCCTTGTTAGCACTCCTCATGTAGTGTACCATAACAAACTGGAGTCGTGTGCTAGATGTTGCAGGGAACAAAATAATGCAACAGCCAATGTGATCTTGAACGACTTTGGCCTCCTTGATATGCTTTCAGAAAATGGCAGTTTGGAAGATTTTGAGCAATCAACTTTGTTTGCAGAGCTTGAAAACCATTTAAATCCAAAATATTATTATTCTGAAACTTCAACTTGTTGCTCTTCAGACAAAAATCCTAGGAGTCAGGTTGCAGATCAGATCGTGCAACCTGACAATGACTTGCCAGTGACACCTGGGTTTGATTTTGATTCCTTTCTTGAATGCTTCGAGTCTGACGATGGTTCCCCTGTGGTTTATCAAGAATTGCTGCTCTGGAATCAAAAATCCTATTCAGATAATGAACGTCATGCAAATGATGTATTTTCTGTTGGGTGCTTGTTGGCAGAAATTTATTTGCACAGGCCACTCTTTGACACTACCATGCTCGCTGCATTTAAAGAAACTGGCATAATTCCAGGAACACTTCAAGAATTGCCTTCTCATGTCACACTTCTTGTTGAGTCATGCATTCAGAGAGAATGGAAAAGGTAACTTCGGTAATGACATCGGGTGCCTATAATGTATATACCATACCACTTTGGTGATGTTACTTTTTAAAAGGCTAAATTGTTGTGTTCATACGAATTTATGATCTTTTACAGGAGGCCAACTGCAAAGCACCTTTTGGAATCACCATACTTCCCTCCATCAGTTCGATCTGCTTATATGTTTCTTGCTCCACTACAAGTGTTGTGTACATCGAGAGAGCGCATTAAGTATGTTTCTAAGCTTGCAAGTGAAGGGGCACTTGAATCTATGGGCAAATTTGCTGCTGAAATGTGCGCACCTTACTGCCTATCACTTGTTTCATCATCTTTGTCAGATGTTGACACTGAGCTGGCCTTCCTTCTGCTTCAAGAATTTCTAAAGAGCTTGAGTACCCAAGCAACCAAGGATCTTGTTCTACAAATCATTCAGAAGATCTTACAGGCCAGTTAAGATATTCACAATTGTTATCTCCCTTAATTTCAGCGTTCTGATCTATAGAACATAAATTTTCTCCTTTCTGATAGTCTTATATGCTGGTGGTTCCTTCAGACACCAGAATATTCACACCTAAAGGTTGCTCTCCTTCAAGACTCCTTTGTTCGAGAGTTGTGGAAGAAATTAGGGAAACGGACTTATATTGAGAAAGTGCATCCATTGGTGATCACAAACTTATGCAGTTCACCAAACAAGATCACTGCCTCTGCTGCATCGACTGTTCTGATAGGCTCAAGTGAGGAACTAGGAATACCTATAACTGTTCATCAGGCAAGTCTGACTGCCAACTTTGAATGATGTACATCTATAATACCATGCATTACTGATAGGTATCTCCACTTTCTTCAGACAATTTTACCAATAGTTCACTGTTTTGGCAAAGGATTATGTGCTGATGGAATCGATACTTTGGTTAGGATTGGTAACAAGCTAATGCTTTCTCGTTATGTTGAAACATTTGTTCTGTGATCACTAGTTGACATTGTTTATCTTAGGTGGACTTCTTGGAGAAAGTTTTACTGTCAAGCAAATTCTTCCTTTGCTTAGGAATGTTGTATTCTCATGTATCGATTCATCAAAGAAGAGTAAACCTGAGCCACAAAATAGTTGGAATTTGTTTGCTCTGGTTGATAGCTTATCTGCTTTGGAAGGCCTTGTATCAGTTCTTCCAGTTAAAACTGTTCTTAAAGAGCTTCTTCAGGTACCTTGCTGGCAGGAAAATTTTCAATGATTGAATGTAACAAGGGGTGAAAAATGGCTAGTATTTTCATTTGCTTGAAACTGAATCAAATAGGAATTTACATTTTAAAATTTAAATTCAGATCAACTACAGGTAGCAGTTAACTTTAATTATAAATTCAGCAATTATCAGATGCTAATAGATTCAACTTATCATAGATTTCTGTCTATGTATAGTATTTCTACTTTGCTTTATACTTTGTTATATAAATCAAGATGGAAATAGGAGTTCAAATTCTTAATTGATTCATTCATTTTTATGCTGACAATGTGACTTGACTGAAATTCTTAAATTTGCTGGAAAATCTTATTATCAATGTGGTATACTCCCTCCGTCCCCATTTAGTTGTCGTTTTAGGTGTGGGCACGGGGATTAAGGATTGTGGAAAAGGTGGGATGCGCTGAAAACGAGGAAGAGAGAGATAGAGATAAGGATGTATTGGGAACAGAGAAAAATGTATTGGGAAGCGAGAATGATAAGTAAAAGGGAAAAACTTGTGAACTCTAGTATGACAAGTAATTGGGGACGGAGGGAATAGCTGTTCAGGGTAGCCATTTGAGGGTAATTTAGTCAAAGGGAAGTTCATGGGTACCTAAATCCCTGTTCTAAATTTGTAGTAATTCATAATTGTATTTATTTATTTATTTTAACCCTGAGTTTTAGCCTACCCCAACTTGCTTGGGACTAAAGGCTTTGTTGTTGTATTTTAACCCTGAGTTGCTTTTTATTAATATATTTATACCCCATCATACTTTACTGCATTTGTAGGACCAAGTTTGTCTTCATATAAAGGTCCTGACACAGATTCATTTGGATCTTCGAGTAATTCAGGCAATGACTCTTCTTGACAGTACATTCCCATTTATTGTTTCCTTTAGTCTTCCATTAATGTTATGCTTGCAAATGTAATATTTTCCCATTTGAACTGCCTTGTAATAACCAGGTGGCGGCAACCGCACTTGTTAACCTTTGTCAACAAATTGGGCCGGAGAATACTTCTGTGTATGTTTTGCCACAACTGAAGGAGCTTTTTGCTGAACTCGCCTTTTCTCATGACTCATCTGGCTTTATCCCACCAAAGGGTTTGCAAATTTCTGAAGGAAGCAAAACCGAGCCTATTAAAATGGCATCTAGAACTGAACTTGTGTAAGTAGAAAATGTTTTTTTTTTGTCTAAATGTGATTAGTTTTACACCTCCTGTATTTTGTATTGAGGGGAACTTTTGTAGGTTTATGCTGTATGCTTTCTTGGCTTCACTTGTTGGGATAGAAAAGCTCCGGGAGTGTTGTTCAACATGGTTTCTATTGGAGCAAGCTCTTCAAAGATTGTACAATTGGAGGGTATGTGTTTTGATCTTCATTATCAAGTTGAGATTCTTATAGTGCTCTTTTCCATTCTTATTTTGTGCATTTGTACTTTGTTTTAGTGGGAATCTTTTGGTGATTGTTCCAAGAATACTGAAAATATGAAAGGTCAAAGGTTTCAGCCTGGAAATTATTTCTCATCAGAGTTTGTTCCAACCAAACTGCTTTTCAATGGGGCAGGTTGGTCTGTACCACAATCTGAAATCAATAAAAATGGTCGAAATGCTGCAGCTGCCAAGTTAGGTTTGAAGCATGAGAATGAGGCATCTAGTGTTAATTCATCTACTCCAAGTTCTGGAAATCAGCCATGGTTTTGGTTCCCCAGCCCTGATAGTAGCAGGGGGGTTCCGGAGTTTGTTGGACGTGGTGGTGGTGTGAGGGATGAACTTCCCCGGAATATTAAAGCTTCAGTCCTTTACTCAGCCCGAGCTCACCCTGGGGCTCTGCGTTCATTAGCAGTTCATGATGATGAATGCACAGTTTTTACCGGAGGAGTTGGTCCTGGCTTTAAAGGGAGTATCCAGAGGTGGGAATTGCCAAATATGAGCTGCACTTCTGGTTATTATGGGCATGAAGAGGTCAGTTGTTTAGCTGTTAAATTCTGCTTTGGAAATAATATCACTACTTTGACTAGATTACTTATTTATACCATCTGCTTGGGAAGTTAACTGTGGATTTTATGCCTTTCCAGAGAACTTAGTACAGATCAGAATATATTGTTTAGTCGAAATTAACTGTACTTTCCAATTTAAAACCTAGAAATCTTATGCTCTTAGTACAAGCTGATAGCTGGGCCAGTTGTGTAGTGTGCATAGTTCACAATGAATTTGGTGTTTACTCCTACCCTGAATCTCAGTATTGCCAAAACAATATCAGGACGAACCAGGTAGTGTCCCAAGCTTCAGATAGGGACAATGGTATCAAGATTAAAGCTCAGGACAGAGATTGGTTGCTGTTAGTTTTCAGAAGTCTTGTTGTAACTAGCGTTTAGGAATCCACCATATCTAATAGAATTTAAATTTACGTCCTGGTCCCTTATAATAACTGGTCAAAAAGTAAATGGGTGAGGGCTATTGCACATTCAGTTTTTGTTCTGGATTTTGAGTTAGTAAATCCGTTTCTCATGTTTCTTTACAACATACACTTTTGGTCAGTGGCGGAGCTCGACACAAAGTTGAGGAGGGACTGACAAAGAGTGACATTAGCATTTGATTGAGATTGAAGAAGAAAACTTAAAATTTAACCACTAGGGGCTCCTTTGGAACACAGGAATTTCGCAGGAATTGCGCAGGAATTTTACAGGAATTAGTTCAATTTCATAGGAAAAACGCAGGAAACGAGAATATTTCCCGCGTTACTAAGGAGGCCTAGAATCATCCTTTTCTATGTCAAACAAGGAGAATTAGGAGGGACCGTGGCCCCCTCTGGCTCTAGAGAGGCTCCGCCAGTGCTTTTAGTACCTTGGCATCACTTTCCTACTGTATGTTTTACTCCCTCTGTCCACATTTCACAGGCGTATTAGCGATTTACGCAAAGACCAAGGGAAACAATAACTTTTTGCCATGCTGTAGATAGCGCTTAAAATTCTCAACTACCAATTAATTTTGCATGCTTCAGATGCATGTGATTCGGTTTCTGCATGCCATTTACGCCCCGCATTCGCTGGTTAACTTTGCATGCGCATAGATACCGCGTAGTGTTCCCCTGCATGTGTATTCGTTCCTTTTTTGTGCGCGCATTTAACAGCAATTAAACAGCCGGTTGCATGGCCCAAGGTGGAAACTGAAATACGCCCTTTAATTGTTGATAAATTGTTTGGCCTAATACGTCTATGAAATGTGGACGGAGGGAGTAGAAGGTAGCATACATATACTTACAAGAGGACCATAACAATAGCACCTTTGGTCGTAGAAGTTTTGGGTAGAGAGCAAAACAAAGATAAGCTTAGGTCTCTTGATTACTTATGTTGTTATGTCCTGAGATGTAAGCCTGTAATGCCAAACTGAAGAAGACACTACAAAACAGAGGTTAAGGAGAACTAAAATGCGCTTGACTCAAAATTGCTAGGAAGTTTGTTGGTGTCTAGGGGTGCTGGCATCCCCAATAGAACAAATGCGACAGTCCAGCATGTTACAACGTACTATTATATTCCATAAAAAATAATGTCTGTAGTAGTGGTAGTACATATAAAGTTTATTAATTTGCAGAAATTTAGATTCAAATTGTCATTGATATTTGAGAGTCAGAAAACATGTGATACTGTAGTGATGAACAGTACGAGATTGATTACTTGCTTATCTTGTACATCTGTGGTCCAAACAGTTTTTCTTTCTTACCAACTTGTTTGTGTAGGTTGTCAATTCCATCCGCATGCTGTCAATTACTGGCAGAGTGGCTTCTTGTGATGGTACTATTCATATATGGAATGGGCAGACAGGAAAGCTCATCGCAGCTCATGCCGAGTCATCTTCAAGCTTTCCACTGCAAACCACATCGATTGAGCAGGCAAACTTGCTTAATCAGGATGCACTCTCAGGTGGAATATTATCAAATGCATTTCGCGGTAGTCTGTATACGACTATGCATTATATGGAATCTGGTGGTATACTTGTTGCTGGTATGGGAAATGGTTCAATAAGGTATTAATCCTGTATCATGAATTTCTTTTGATTTGGTTCTGCCTCGTTAATATACATTGAGAAATATCTTTCCTTCACTTCACGTGCAACCATGCATAATTGTATGCTGGCAAAGCTAATGGCAATATAGGGAGAATTTACTTCAGTTAATTAAATAGTATTTATGTATTACGCATTTGCAAAAATTGTATGTTTGTTTTCCTGGATTATAGAGATTTAAAGTTGGTGTCATTATTCTTCATCTCCCATATTAATTCACTCAAATACTATTCATGTACCCTGTATTTTCCTGCTAGCTATTTTGTTGCTCATTTATTTTCTTGCAGATTCATTGACATTTCTCGGAATCAGAAACTACATTTATGGAAGAGTGATTCTGATGAAATATCCTTCTCGTCACTTGTGTCAGCTATTTGTTCATGTGGCTCAGACAAAGGTAGGAAAGGAAGCCCAGTGGCTTCATCATCTTGGATAGCAGCAGGTCTAAGTTCTGGTTATTGCCGATTGCTTGATGAGCGTAGTGGGAACATCATTGCAGTTTGGAGAGCACACAATGGACACATTACAAAAGTATGCCACTCTCTTGCAGAATGATAAGGAAATTTGATACACTTTCCATTTACCTATCTGATTCTATTTTCTTCATGTTTATGTGTGAAGCTTGCAGCACCAGATGATCACTTGATTGTATCAAGCTCCCTTGACAGGACTCTTCGGATTTGGGACCTAAGAGGGTATTATTATCTTAATTTAACTGCACATTCATTCTATTTACTTATTTTGATTAACTTACGGAGTAGCTTTTAGAAGTATACAGGCATTGAGACAAATGAATCTATGACAATATTTTCTTCTCTCTCTTTCTGGAACTGTTCTCAATAAATTTCTATTCAATTTTTACTGTATGACATTGGTTACTTGTAAGATCATCGCATTAAACTACAGGTTCATCGTGAAGCACTGTGTTCTTCAAGTTTGGATTTGGATTAATTGTATCTCTATGTAGGTTACAAGTCATTTTTTGAATTTGCACAAGGTTCGTAAAGTTTTTTTTTACTGTAAAATGTTATAGGAATCTGGCAACCCAGTCAAATATTTTCAGAAGCCACTCGGATGGTATTTCCAACTTTTCCATCTGGGGTCAGGAGGTGCTATCAGTTTCAAGAAACAAAATCGCACTAACCTCCCTTTCGAGGCCAGCAAGTGAGGTAAGACCATGTTTTTTCCTATGGCTATTTCACTGCTTTCCTGTTGCAAAGTCTCCATTTTGCGAAAAAAATTCTGACTTGTACATTTAGTCGTTTTACACATGTGATGAGTTGGAAATCACTGTGGCTCTGATGTCAGTAATTTTCATATGTTGCAACGCAGATGGGACATCAGCAGCTTGTACTTCAGAACTTGTATTCGGTTGACAGAGGAATGGAACACAAAAACATTTCCATCCTTTCGGCAATTGATGTGCTTCCTTTGTCAAGATTGTTCCTCGTAGGAACTGAGGATGGATTTCTTAAAATCTGCCACTAGGTGCTACAAGCACCATTATCTTGTGCATTATGGTGAGTTGGGCGGTTTCTCTCCCTTGTGTGGAGTTGAATTTTGTAGTGGTAACCTCTCATACATCTGTCTTATGATGTCAGCAGGCATTTTCAGCGGTGTTTTAGTTTCACATATTATTTTCATATTTGTACAGGAAAAACACATGATTGAATTTAGCTATCAATTCAATGCTACAGAAATTGATAATGTGGAAAAAAATCCAATAAAACTTTGACTGTTTCGTAGAAAACACACAATAATTTGATGAGAAGAGTTACTTATGGGAAGTTTTGAAAAGTTTGATTATTTTCATCAAAACTCTTGAAAAAGGCATTTTCTTGAAATTTTAAAAGATGGGATAGGATTCAATTTTGTGTTTGAAGGTTTTTATATGAGAATTTTATGGAAGAATTGAATCTTCTAAACGTTCTGCATTTGTTTCCGAAGTGAGCATAGGAATGGGGATGACGGGATGAATATTTCATTGGTTGAAATATTGCATCTTTATTTTTCAGCTTGGTTCTGTACTTACTATAAACTTAGATTTTATAAAGCCTAATGTATGCCCATCTACTATGCCAAGGCTTTGCCGATCCAGACACATGCATTCGAATGACAATCTTCCGGGCAACATCTGCAGCAGAGGATTTCATTTATCTGTAGAGGGATGGTTTCGAGATTGATTGATCGAGGCAACAACTGCATAGTGCATAACAGGATCGACAAAGCAAGTATAAAGAGGTTCAAAACATTTTTAAACTACCGTTTGTAGAAAAACTTGCCTCCCCTCTATGTTGATCTCCTTACATATGAAAGAGTTCTGATTTCTGAGTGTCTAGGGGAGATCTCTGGTCCTTTTCTTTGTTCCTTTCTGAAAGGAAACATGACAGGAGTCAATCGCAATCTTTGTGGAATCATCTCTCTCCTCGATAAGTTCTTGCATAGTGGCTCACATAACTGTACAATCATTGTTCTTCGGTTGCTTGTAGCATTATAGAAGTTGCATTACAAAGAAGCATACAGATCAAGAGTTTGCTCGTTCTATGGTGCATTATAAAAGTCATAGATCATCAATAAATAAAATAAAATTTTGACAAATTTATTAAATCAAATAACTCTATCAATTCACCTAGAATACATACATTGGTCCCGTTTCATTGCTTTTGGTATATGTTGAATTTTAAATTCAGGTCGACCACAGAAAATATCAATGGCTACATTGCAATAAAAATTGTGATTATTAATTACTTATTGCATTTCTAAATTGATGTCTTCGGTGATTTTTAACATCAACTTTGATCATTTTGATTCGTCTTGTTTAAAAAAGTATGAAAAATATTGTATATTTTGTTATATTTTATTTTAGCATAAAGGTGTTTGAAATCAGATTTATAATTTTACACATTTGAAATAAGTTTTTGAATAAGATGAATTGTCAAAGATGATGTTAAAAATTCACGACGATATTAATTTAAGAATAGAGAGAGTTCAACGGTTGGATCAATTCAATATGGTTAAACTGTGAGGATCATAATTAAACAAAAACATAGATCTTTTATAAAGTATTTTCTACTATCAAGTAACATAAATCTCCTTTCATCATGACCACAAACACTATAACAAACATCAGCTAAAGCATAAAAAAGGGAAACAAACATTTTTTTAATCAGATTTTGGGTGTGCTTGATCTGTTTTATTCGG
Organism: Zoysia matrella; assembly: GCA_001602295.1. Lineage (NCBI taxonomy): Eukaryota > Viridiplantae > Streptophyta > Magnoliopsida > Poales > Poaceae > Zoysia > Zoysia matrella. The sequence goes on along the minus strand of BCLG01001015.1, from coordinate 77,165 downwards.
TCAAACGCAGCAACCTGACGTAGTGGAATTGGAACTCACGGCACGCACGCATCAAAGATCATATCACACTGCACGCAAAACCAGAAGCCTGTTGGCTCAAATCTCATCGAACCCATCCGAGCCAGAACCGGTCATCATCGGGAGCTCAATCCCAAGGCTGCCGCTGTTGATGATCCTACAGTTCAGCCTGATCTCCCCCTGCGTGCCCGTGAGCACGTCTATGTCGCCCATCTTCACCATGGCTTTGGCGAATTTCTTCTTCCACTTCGTCTCGCTCTTGACGAACTTGTCGACGGAGGCCTTGAGCGTCGCGTTGGTGAGCAGGGCCTCGTCCGACGTGAAGAGGCTCAGGTTGTTGGTGAGCCCGAGGTAGTACCGGTTGTCGAGCACCGCCGGCGTCATGAGGTCCATGGCCGTCGTAATATTGGGGAAGAACTGGCTGCTGTTGGCCGGGCAGATGTTCCTGAGCAGGAACGCGTAGGCCAGGCTGATGGTCGGGTCGACGTCGCTAGCATTGCTGAAGCCGTAGAGCCGATTGGTGAAGGACGAGCAGTGGGAGCGGCCGACGGTGTGCGCGCCGGAGAGCACCACCATGTCCTCGGCGGTGAGGCCCTTGAGGGAGAAGTTGCCAACGAGCTCGGTGGCGTTCGAGAACGGCGAGGGCAGGTTGTTCTCCGCGTCCGTCTTCGTGGACACCCTGCCGTCGCGCCGCCCGGCGGGGACCTTGTAGGTGACGTTGCCGGTCAGCGCGATGCTGTCGCGGGCGGCGAAGGCGAGGATGTCGGCGCAGGAGACCGTCCGCGGGCACTGGGCCTCCACGGCCTTCTTGGTAGCGTCGACGACCTCGAAGCCCCGGAGGCTGGGGTTGTTCGGGATCGCGTCCTTCTCCGCCGTGTTGTTCGCCGTCGAGTCGATCAGCACCGAGCCGTCGCAGCCCTGCGTAACACCCACGTTCTTTCATTAACTCATCGTTACAGGTTTACTCACCGATCTTCTAGCTTACACGATCGACGCTAAGACAAGAAAATCTTCTGGTATCTAAGAACTCTAAATTTACTGCACATAAGATTCATAGTTCTGAAGGTCCAGTGGATAATTTTATTTTCATATTACCTCAGGAGTATCACGTGGATCGCACTCACAAATATTATCTCGCAAGCAACAGTATTAACCCAACATAAGGCTTTGTGTTACAAGGAAGTTTGCAGTCAAGGTCGTCCCTATCTTTATCGAGCCCATGCACAAGTCTGGCCAGGACCAGCATCAACTAAAGCTACATGTAACCTCGGCCTACCTATCGTGCAATCGGCATGCTAGAAAAAAAATACCGGCATAAAAAAATATCAGAGGTTACTGATCATAAATGCGATATTTTGAATATTTCAGTAATTTTGGTGAATAAATTTAAATATTTTTAAAACTAATTGATATAAAATACCTTCAATCTATAAAATAATATGATTGTATATACAAACAAAACAACTTTCGTTAACTAAGATACTAAATGATGAAATTTTGGTACATAAGAAAATATCGGACCTCACGAATAAATGCAATATTTTGGATATTTCAGTGGAATTTCACCAAAATGTTTTTCCCTAGTCAACACGCACTACTAGTCAAGGGTACTGAAGCAAAAAATAAATTTGATTTCGGTTGCAACCGTACCCATTAATTATTGCACGTCTATTTTGGAACATTTTTAGTTCATCTTATATAAAAGTTCATGCATGGAAACACAAAGTAATTGTTTGTTGACCCTAAAATGATATTCAACAGTCTGTGTCCACCCCC
>BCLG01001015.1:54235-69435 GCA_001602295.1 Zoysia matrella | reverse complement strand
ATGGCATAACCAGCAACCTGTGAAAAAAACAAAATGTCTCAAACTCAGTGATCAGATCAGTAGCGTTGTTTCTCTTTCATAATTTAAAACTAAATAGCAATGAAAGCAAACAAAGACTACAAGCATCATTATTAAACTAAAATATTTGTATTTAACAAAAATTTAAATTATGTCATCTACCAGCTTCAAACAAGGCTGCAAATAAGGTCATACTACTCTGTCCTAAAATAAGTGTTTATCTGGGTTTCGTGCCAGCTAGCTTTGACAACTTATTTCTATATATTAGATTCACTTCAAAAACCTTGTATTTGTATTTTTTTTTAAATTCGTCACAAATATTTTATAAATATAAAAATTAATTTATATTTATAGAAATTATTGTTCAAAGACATGTTTGAACCCAAATGAACACTTATTCTGAGATGGAGGGAGTATATCCCTACTAGCTTGTCAAATACGTATGTAAGTACTCCATTTTTCTATTCTTGTCACTAGAACAAGAATTTTAATTAAAAAAGGAACTAGAGTTTTTATCCTAATGATAACAATTTGAGAGTGGCAAGAGTATTGTTTAATGTCCCAATTAATCTTGTGGAAGCTTGTTTCTATAAATTTTAATAGTTAATGTGCTTAGATCAATTATGTTTGTTGTCCTTTAAAAGAAAATCAAATATGTTTATCGCTATTTATGATGTGGCCCTGTGGGTCACACACAAAATATGTGAGAGTATCTCCAAAAGCTCCCCCATTAACTCCCCCTAAATTAGTTTATAGGAAAAAAGTATAAAAATGATCATCCAACAGCTCGTTTAAATACCTTACTACTTTTGAGTGTCCCCAGAAGTCCCCCGATTTAGAAGTAGAACTGGGAAACTTTATGGGTCCTCAATTCTATCTTTCATGCAACTAGCTGTGGGACTGGTTGTTCACTTGCCTCAAATTTAAACTATATTTAAGAGAGCTGCTGGAGAAGGTGACTAAAATGAACCCCGAAATTGTAACACTTCGTGTGTTATAATAGAGAAATCGATTTGTTCAAGTTCGAAATACTGGAAACCGAGCTCAAACAGAATTGAAACAATTCAAATGATTTCAAATCTTGTTTCAAAATTCAAAATGCAAGTTCATAAACAATTTCAATGGAATGATGTGAAACAAAAGTTTCTCTTGAAATTTCTTGCAACAACTTGGATTTTAGAAGTTTTCATAAAATTTTATCTGAGGTTTAAAGGTCTCAAATAAATTATTTTGACTCAAAAAGCTTGCCTCTTTAAAATTCAATAACATTTTATCTATTTAGATTTTGAACTTGACTCCAAAATAAAAGTTGTTCCTCTTTAAATGTTTTACCATCTGCAAACTTCACGATTTTTAGAGCTCGGGAAGCATGCAGTTCTGGCTACAAACATAGAGCTGCGCAAAAAATCAGGAAAAATCGGAGAAAAAGAAAAATCCTAGCGGGCCCCACCCGTCAGCCGGCTATTCTTCTTCTTCCTCCTCCTCCAGCCACGCAGCGCCAGCGCATGCCTCCAGGTGCCGGCTTCTCCGTGCCCTCCTCGCGCATGGACGCCTCGCACTCCTGGACGTGTCCCGCTCCATTCACTGCACAAAGTAGTACTCTCCCGGCCTCGCTCTCATTCTCCCTCTCCCGTTCGTCTCTCACAGCCACCATTGACGCCGCCTAGCTCGAGCTCGGCCACCCCATCTCCACACCATCTCAGGCCCTCCCGAGCTGCGGAACACGAGCCACCAGTCCTCCCTAATCACACCCCAAGCCTGCTGGCTTCTCCCTCGAAGAATCGCACGGATTTGAGTTTTACCTCAAAATCCTAGTTTTCGGGAGCCACCGGCCTTTCCTGTGAAATCCGCTGGAATCCGGTGGGCATCTTCAAATTCCTTCTGGGTATGGTTTCCTCTTGGCCTGGTGCATCATTTGGACCCATCTATTAGCCAAATCGTGGCCGATTTTGCAGGGGAGTGGAGCTCCGTCGCCAGCGGCCCCTTGAACGCCCGTGACCTCGCCGTCGGCGACCCCTCCCCGGCCCTTCTCCACGAAGAAAACCCCTGTGCCGGTGTTCTCCACGTCACTATGAAGCTGAAAGAAGAAACAAACCAAGTTTCGTCGAACGTAGCGCCCGTGTGACACCGCCGAACCCGCTGCGCTGCGCCGCCCGTCGCCGGCCCAGCTCCGGTGAGCATCGCCCTCTGGCGACCCCGTCCTTGGCCTCTCAGGGTCTCTTGGAGTGCGACGGTGTCAGAACCAACCCCCGCAGCCGCCAGCAGACCGCCTCCGACGAGCGCGCCGCCGCTCGCCGCCATGGCCGGCCGGTGTGTGGCCTCGACGAGCAGCCGACACGTGGCTGCCATGCTGGGTTGGGTTTGATTTTCGTAAATCATTTAAATTAATGCGCAGAAAAGCCAATAAAGCTTGTGAAAATCCTACAAAATTTATCCTAGCTCCAAAAATCACAAATAATATATCCCTGGAATCCGCTGGCCATGTAGAACTATCAAAGTTGCACATTATCTCTGTTAATTAAATATTGTGCAATATACATATATACATATCATCATTTTCATGCATAATTAAATTGTAAAATTTGTTCAAAAATTAGTTTATAACCCTACTAATATTGTGAGCAACTAAATTTGTAATTTATGTCTTCAAGAACCATATTAACAAGATTTAGAAATAGTTTTCCTATTATAGCCAATTAGGGCATTATAGAAAATTTATTATTCTAGGTAAAACTCAGAACCTGTCACAAAAATGTAGTTAGCGCATTAGTTTAATACACCTATTTTTGCGTGGAAGCATTCGCATAACACTACTTTATCATATGCATTCATAATCATATCATCGCATGTGAGCTTATCGTCATATGCGATGACGAGTTAAAACACTACAATTTTAGTAGGTACATAACTGATCACACCGCATATCATTTCATGCATTTAGAAAACGACGCGAAAGACCAACTTGCTTTAGTTTCTTCAAAGACGTTCGTCGCTGAGGATCTCTCGCTTGTTTATGCTAACTCTCAACAAACCGAAGGCAAGCCAACCATTTTTAAAGTTTTTATTTTATCACTATGTATGATATGGTTAATATACTATGCATTAAATTGTAGGAATTGTTTGTAACCTTAGACTGCATGATAACTCCTGTTGAGTGTTTATTGGTATAAGTAACTCACTATAGAGCTAGGCTAAGTTTTATTTCCCGGTAGAAGTCGAGTGGACGTTAAGTCACTCGCGGGCTATAGATTTGGTATATACTAGACTTAGGGTTTATTTTATCCCATATATTAATAAACCTGAGACCAGGTAGGGGTGTTGTATAGAAGGGTTTGAGAAGGTTGGGTTTTCACAGTGGTAGCTCCGTTTGTGTTGGTTAAGGACCGAGTCGGGTGTGACCCTGCTGAGCAAGTTTGAACGTACTGATTACATACTGGAGAAATAGGACTCAAAAAACCGATGTAGCCAATATCGTAGTGGTTGAACGACCCCCACATCTCTTTTGGCGGCGACGGAGGAGAGCCTTGTGTCTAACCATAGATACGTCCTACGTGGTGATCGAATAGAGAACCCTGTGCTCGAGAGAGGTGCGCCAATTCAGACCGGCCCTCTGGGTTGAGCGAAAGGTGGTCACATGCGGCTTCCGAGAAGCACGTGCGTGTCGTGTATTTTGAGTTTTTTTTCAGCCAGTGTAAATCGATTATAATCGCTGCCTCTCACAGTAACGAGTACCGTTTGTTCATTGAGTGACATCGTAGTAACAACTGAACTAATAATAATAATATGAATTGTTTGCTTAGTTTAAAGGCAATTGCTTGGCAACTATGTTTGCTATAGTTTTTAGTGTAAATTAAATTTACATTCTTTAAACTTAACTTACCGCTAAAAAAAAAGTACAAACCCACTATTAGTGCTATATTTATGCAAATAGCCATCCCTATGAGTCAACCTTTCATGCTTAAGAGTCAGTTGTAGTTGGCTATTTTGATGGTTAAGTCTTGCTGAGTAATTAGTATTCATAATTTGTTTTTTTTGCGCTGTACCTCTTTCTCTAGAAAGCGGGTGTGCCTGTTGCGGCAAAAGAGTGTAGGAAGGTGAGCCCCCGGCTAACTGGTCTTGTGAGCTGGTTCTCTCCTCACCAAACTTCGACGGCGAGGAATGAAACATGTCTTTGGGTGATGCATGTCTCAGAATAAGGAAACTGTTGTGTGTTTTTAAAAAAATCGTGTTTTAATCTCCAACCTTATAATAACTTGAACTTATTGTAAGATCTTAAATCGGTTTTTTTAAATATATTTTATTCAACTCGTGTTGTACTATTTGGATATTGTTGTTTAATATCACCTGATTCTGTCGGCGAGCTGCCCGCAATTTTTGAGGTGGTTTTGCCACAGAATTTTTTTTTGTTTGGCCCCTAAAGTCACTTTTTGGGGTGATTGTTTGAGGCAAGTGTTGGAGATGCTCTCACTACTTAAAAAAACCTTTTTTTTTACAGGCGGTTCTAAACCCCTTTTTTAGGCGGTTTCTGCTTCTGCTGGTATTAGTGAGCCTGTAAAAATAGTGCATTTGTACACGCGTTTATATGAACCGCCTGCACTAATATACTTAGTGCAGACAGATATCTTAAAATCACCGCCTGCATTAATATACTTAGTGCAAGCGGATATCGTAACCGCACGCCTGCACTAATATGCTTAGTGCAGACGAATTTCTTAACTTGCCTCCTGCACTAATATACTTAGTACAGACGAATATCGTAACCGCACGTCTGCACTAATATACTTAGTGCAGACGGATTTTTTAACCTACCATCTGCACTAATACGTGCCTTTGTGCAGATGGTTGGTTAAGACGGCTGCCTACACTACACTGAGGGTATTAGTGCTAGAGGTTCTCTTTATGGATTCACTTTTTTATTAGCGTAGGCGGCCTGCACGTTCAGAGAGAGGCTGTCGGGATAAACTCTTTTTTATAGTGTTATTATATGGCCCACGAGTCGTGTGTTAATTTGACCTGCTCGTACAACAAGTAGAGAGATGGATGATTGATTTGTTCCCAAACCAAACAACTTTTTATTCATGAAAGGTTATTAGCATAATAGTCATACCACAGCCATGCAGAGCAAGTTTCCACGTTACATACAAAACCACACACGGGTATCTATAGTATACGTACCGAGCATAACAAACGATACTGGAATATATCGTAGCTCGCATATGAATCTCATCAGATCGTGGAGACGTCGTCGCCGGTGGCAGCGTCGTCTCCGGCGCCGGAGAGGATCATCTTGATCCTGGACGACGACGGATTGACGACGCTGCAGTTGAGGCGGATCTCGCCCTGGGAGCCGGTCATGACCTCGATGTTTCCCATCTTGATCATGGCGGCGGCGAACCTCTCCTTCCAGAGCGCCTCGTTGGCAGCGAACGCGCTGACGTTGGCCGCGAGCGTGGCGTTTCGGATGAGCTGATCGTCGGAGAAGTGGAGGCCCAGGTTCAGCGGCAGCAGCTTGTAGTAGTTGTTGTCCAGCACGGTGGGCGTGCTCAGGTCGATCTCCGTGGTCACCGGCGTGAACTGGCTCGTGTTCGCCGGGCACAGCGCCTCCAGCAGCGCCTGGTATGCCGGGCTGATGGTGCCGCTTGCCAGCCGCTCGCGGTTCCGGACAATGAACGACGCACAGTGGGACCGGCCGATGGTGTGGGACCCGGACAGCACCACCATCTCCTCGGCGGTGAGCGTCTTGTTGTCGAAGCCTTCGATGAGCTGCCTCGCCGTGCTGTTGGGACCGGGCAGGGTGAAGGCCTCCGTGTCGATAGACACGCGGCCGTCGCGCCGGCCCGCGGGGACCTGGTAGAACACGTTGCCGGTGAGGTTGACGCTATCGCGCGCGGCGAAGGCGAGGATGTCGGCGCAGGACACCGTGCGAGGGCAGCTCCGCTCCACCGCAGCCTTGGCGGCATCAATGACCTCGAAGCCGCGGAGGCTCGGGTTGTTCGGCGGCGCCTCGCGTTCGGTCGGGCCGCCGCCGGGGTTCACTGTCAGTAGGACGGACGCGTCGCAGCCCTGCACCGATCCAGATCAGTGAAAACACATGTACTTTCCAGTCAAAGACGCTATAATTTCCACATAAACGTATGTATTACCTCCATTCCAAAATATAATTACTTTTAGGTTGAATAAAATTAAATTTTTTTAACTTTTACTTAATGATATCTAAAAAATATATAGTTTCTAATATAAAAATATACATTTTACAAAAATTTATTTCATGATGAATTTAAAAAAATATTTTCAAAAAAATATTTTTATACGATAAAATGTTATTAATTTGATATTATTAATAATCAAAGTGATAAAATTTTGACTTGACTAAACTTAAAAATGCTTATATTTTAGAATGGAGTGAGCGGTAAATAATGTCTCCTTCCATGATGTGTGCACTTTAAGTCATGTTTGGATCCTTTCAGTTTATAATAAATCAGTTTATATAAATCTGATAGTCTCCGAACAAGATAGTTTATTGTTCAGTTCATAAAAATTGAACCCCCAATTTATTATAAATTCATAAACTGCTCTGCCCTAGCTTTTACCGGTTTATGGATAGCAAAAGACGTGTTGCCCTCTACTAAAATTAGCTAATTATTGTTATTGCCACATCACCTCCACTAAAAAAAGATGGGCAGAAAGGTCATTATACAAGAAAAATATAACTTCCAAACATCCCTACCTAATTTTTTTATAAACTAGTTTATATAAACTACATCCATAAACTAGTTTAATATAAACCACGCTAGCTCCAAACAGAGCCTTATAAATGTGGTGAATTTTTATTAAACCTTATTTCTATATGCATTCAGCACGATAAAAGAGAAAATTCAGTTAGAATTCACCACGTCACGCGAATACGCATGGAAAAAATCCACATAAGGAAAGAAGCTAGCCGGGTTCAGCGTCACGTTAGGTGGCATCTTGAAAACTTGATTGTTGGTGATAGTACAGAGACGGTTCAACGCTCATCTAAGCTGAAAGCGACACACAATTAACGCTACGTGAGGGAAAAAAAAAAACGTGTGCAAATCCGGAGGCACATCGATGTGATCGATCGATCAGTGCGTGGTGTGCACAAGTTCCATTGTGGTCCAAACATCTTGGAACGAAAGGATAAGAGAGAGCATATGCTGCGCCCAGATAAACTGCACTTTTGGGTGCCGTTCAACGATTCCACTTTTTAACGAAGTGTCACGACAGTACTGAGCGGTACACGGCTAGAGGCAAGTACGTGTTTGGTGAAGCTTACAAACAAAGAAGCCCTATCCATCTGATGGTCCCAGCGTTTTCAAGATAAGTGTGAATCGACGGGAGGGGCACACACGATGGACAGTTTCGTCAAAGACATTTCTCCACTTCACACTGATACTGATGTTCTGTCGACTTGACTACCATTTAAATCAAGTATTAATATATTGCACACAAATATTAATTCTTTCAAGATTTTTAGTAACAGTCTCATCAAATAATGCTCCTCTTATAAATCCTCTTCAAGGAACGCTTAGGTACTTTGGAATGCGGGATTTTACACATCAATTTCATTTTACAGTGAAAACATATAAAATAGGAAAATTTACTCTATTCTAAAGGAGACCTTATCTTTCAATTGCTTATGATGGTACATTCTTCATACTAGCCCTAGAATCTCCTTTAATTATTTCTCTGACGGTTTTAGACTATAAAGCAATCTGTGAGAGAAAAAACTATGAAAACATAAGTCAGTGCTCCTTTGACAGAGCTTCCAATTTTTGATTGTCAGTCAGAATCAAAAGAGGTCTACAAACGTTGTTTTTCAGTTCTTATTTGATTCTATGAAGTAATTTTATGAACTGAACTAAAATGCTAAAAGCTAGAAAAAGTAGCTTCTTTTAATTATATGAAGTGATTTTCTATCGTGACTTTAAGAGTTTATCCTAGAGAATCACTTTACAGAAAAATTAAAATTAGAAGTGAATTCAGAGAATAAGGAGCTAGAAGCTCTGCCGAGGGGGTCCTCACTGTAAAGAAGTTTGTATATAGGTCCATCAATAATATGTAAGTTCTATTATTACGGCTATGCAATTGCAATCAGGTAAATGTCCCCCCTCCCCCTTAGTTTGAAAAGAAAAAAGAATAGCGCACAAATAAGGCAGATGCCTATACACATCAACGTAAGAACCCCGTGAGTCCGTGTGGTCGTCGACTTTACGTAGTACGTACCCTGACAAAGCAGTCATGGAAATGGAGGCGGATGAGCCCGGGAGCGACGCCGGAGTTGTTGGCGAAGGCGGCGGTGACGACCTGCCGCACCAGCGCCTCGGCGTTGGGGCACGACATGTTGTAGAACCCCACACGCAGCTGCGCGTGGGTCGCTGCTGGCAGCAGCAGGCACACGGTGGCGACGAGCGCCACCGCCAGACCGGCGGCCATGCTGCTCGACCTCATCCTTCGAGCACGGACCACACGGCGAGCGAGCGACTAGCAAGCTGCGGCTGTCTTAGCGTTGACCAGCTACAAAGTTATGAGTACTTGAGGAGCCTACTATAGTTGTGCCTTGTGTGCAAGCGCTATTTATAGAGGTCGGCAGGGTTTGCGGGCATTGGAGTCACTGCGAGCTCGCGCTAGCTGGCAGTCGAAGAAGACGTAGTACTACTGAAACTACAGTACTTTATGGCCGGCAGCTGCCTTCAAACATTGTGATGGCCACGCGCCAATGTGGGGAGCGAATGATGAGTCTGGCAAATCATATCCAAATAGCAGCAACTACGTACGTTTAAAACCATTTGGGCATTTTGGTATATTGGATCGAGATGACACATTTGAAATGGACCGGCGAGATAAACGACATCAAAAGATCAAAGTTGGGTCTTAATTTAAGTGTTTTGTACACAAGCGAGAAATCTTACTATTAGTTAAGTGCCTCTTTTTTAAATTAGTTCCGTGCGTATTTTTCGATCATTAATAACATACTCGCTACGTTCTTAAATTCTAGTCGCCGTTGACTTATAACAAAAATTTTAACTACTCGTCTTATTTTTAAAAAAATTGGTAAATGTAATATATTTTGTTAAAATTTACTTCACCAAAGTTACTTGAATCATAACTTAAATTTTTATAGATTTGAATTAATTTTTTAATAAAACAAATGATCAAAGATGATGTTATAAGTTAATGGTGACATCAATTAGGAATAAAAGGAGTAAACACGCACTCAAGAAATTATTAATGACAGATTTTTCAAATAGATCCAAATAATTGTGAACCATTCATTTACATTGATCTCGAGATTTAAATTGTTCTTTTACCACATAGTAGTAAAAGTTCTCTAATAATCATTAGTTATTGCTTCGTTCAATGTAGAAAGTAATTAGTGAGTTTTAGTAGATGATGGTAATTGAGAATAGGTTATCAACTGATATTAATTTATTATTTATATAAATTTACAGTTGAAATTGAATTCATATTTTACTTTTTAGGGGTAAACCAATGGCTCTTGGTCCACGCTCTTATTAATTCTACGATTTGACACAACGTAATAATGTTCTATAGGTGTCACGTTTTCTTAGCACTGAGCTGGCTTCGTTCTAGAATATGTAGAAGATCAATCAGGTGGATGATGCGGGCTGTGACTATTCCAGGGCACCACTCGGGTTCTCATTGAGGTTGCGTAGAAGTTAGGCCAAAGGACTTGTTAGAGTGTAGAGAAGAGTCCTAGTCCATCGACTGAATAACTGTAGAGGATGAAGTTGTCTTAAAATTTGATGAGTTAGCTAGGTGATGCCCATTTTTCGATCGATTGCTTACAGAACCCATTGGAGGAGGTTCAAGGAATGCGATAGAGCACCAGTCTGAAACCCCACAAAGGTTACTTGCATTATTTGGCTAGCTAGGAGTAGCATACAACTGTCGGATTGGGACAAGAACCCCAGCAGTCTGCAATCTATGTGCCAGAAAACTAGCCCACACAGTTTCGATAACACGGTCACAAATGCACAGGCGTTAAGAGAATATAATACTTGGACAGATAAAATGGCTGAATGAAACGTGACAGAGTAAATTCAAAAAGATATATAATTACCTCGTTGTATGTTCCCAAAACCCTACAAGTATTTTTAATATTTGGGGTCAAAACCTGCTACATTATGCCACAACTATGCCTCACATTCCTTGAATCCAAGTGTTCAATATACAAAATCATGGATCAGTAATTGATTCATACCCAAAGCAGGTACTCTACACATATGACAAAAACAAAACATACAGCACTCTAAAATAGGCATAAATCAAGATCTTAGATTACAAACCACGTGAGCCCAACGAGTCAGCCTCACGCTAGAGAACAATAACTCCAACGAAATAACTTCACAGGCAAAACTTGAGCTAATTAGGATGAAACCCCTACATGTCGTCACAAACTTCAGCGAACTCTTGTTATTCAAAGGGGATATATAGCAATAAGTTGGAGTGCACAAATACTGTCCTAGCAGTACTCAAGGATAGATAATGCATATCTGGTCTTAGCAAGGGCTTAGTGTTGAGATATATTCAGTTAGTATTCGATTATCCTGGTTGTTGTAACCATCCTGGTTATTGTAACCTCTCACGTGTATGTAGTAGTCTGTAACAAACTTTGATTATTATATAAACGTCGGCAACCTCCTGGGAGAGGCAATGCCTTCCGCCTAGCTCTGTTAATCTTTACACTTAGTACTACATAAATTAAATTATGTCAGAGTTAAATAGAAAGCTATCACATCTCACACCTTCATAAGCTCAATCACCATATCCTGTGGTTTTTTAAGCAAGCCAAGTTCTATCACTCCATGCCTCTTCTTCCTCAAGCAAGGTTGCATTAAAGCTGGCTTGACTAAAAATTCTTCCTTCCCAGACCAGCGAGACAATTGCTCCTCTCAGTACCGCTCCAATTCTAGATCATAGAATTTCTCTAAGTATTACTGACCACCAATATCTCATTTGAGTTTTAAGATTTCTAAGAAATTGTCGCCCTTGTCGTGGCGCATCGTTCTTCTCCACTGCCATGCCGCTGATGTAGTCTTCGTTGCTGGCAAGCCGACCACCATGGCATAGCCCTAGATCACGCAACACTCATTTGATTATGTCCCAGCTGCAGTGCGCTAGCTGTAAAAAACTGAAAATCATCACTGATAATCACCACGGAGCAGCTATGGCTGCTTCTTTTCTCTCTACAAAGAAAAGGGCTGATCCATATAACCAAGCTCACCACATAACTGAGTTACCATAGTCTTGGTCCATGGCTATATGCTGTGAACTATAAAATTTCCCGAGCATGGTGGATTTGAAGTTGCTACTATGTCCTACTTTTCAAATGTACCATACCTGCAATAAAGATATTTTAGTTTAAATAAATAAGTTTGCAATGATACTTATAGATTTTACCTTAGTCCTTTTGGTGCTCGTATCTTCTCTTTGTCCTAGATGGTTGAGAGATAGGACGGTTCAAGAGAGCATCGTTTTATTGTTCTTTGTGTATCTTTATTCGCTAAATGTTTATAATTTCACTAAGGTAATACATCCGTTCCAAAATATAAGTATTTTTAAGTTTGGATAAAGTCAAGCTTTTTGAACTTTTACTTAATAATATTTAGAAAATTACATAATTTCTAATCTAAAAATATACTTTTTATAAACGCTTATTTCATGATGATTAAAAAATATATTTTTATATGATAAAATATTATTAATTTTACATTATTTATTATCAAAGTGATAAAAGTTTGATTTTGACTAAATCTAGAAATGCTTATATTTTGGAACGAAGGGAGTATTGATTTTCCCCTTCCATCGTACCACTTCTTAGAGGCTTTTATGGAGCTCAAGGTAAGGGGAAAATATGAGACATACTTTCTCTATTTATTTTGCAAAGTTAAAAACCACATATAAGAAGAGAGCGAGTCATAAATTTTGATGCTGTGAAAATATGTATGGTGGCATATGACTCTACTTGCATGATACCTGTCTCTCTCTCTTTATTTTATTTTAGTTGAGAACTTGAATATCTTTTTTTCAATATGCTTTTTCAACAAGATATACGGAGTCAAATATTTATTGGATGAATGAAATGGAATTACTACATAGGAATGTGGCGCTGTAAGGGTCATCGCCTAGCATGCAACCAAGGACTAGCCCTTGTTAATTTCAGCTCATCTTCCGTGTGTTTGCGTGGAAACTCGACTAGCAGACACTGTGTGGAAGATGAGTTGCTGATGACGATGAATGCATAGTTCTCCCTTTTCTGTAGCAGCTGGGAGGCCGAGCCACGGCTAGTATGTGTGGTTAGTTTTGAATGCATGCCTAACTTATCATACTCGCATGGATCATTGACTTGATCACGAGGGACATACAATGCAAGAGTGTGTACTTGTATTGGGCAAATGGGCATGTCTGCTCAGGTCGATCACATGGTGCGCAGTGAGCATGCACCGCCCGTGGCTTCACACAGAAAGCTAAGGCCCGTTTGGAACGAATGCAAAACACAGGAATAAGAAAAAAAAAAGTAGAAATGAGTAAAATATAGAAATGAAAAAAGTGAGAAAATCATAGAAATAGAAAACAGAGAAATTGAAAAATTATGATGTTTGAAATGCAGGAATGAAAATATAGGAACAAAAATGTTAGTGTGATTAAATAAAAATTTTAAAACTATATTACTATTATTTAATACAGGAAATAAAATTTTAATCATACCTAAATACTATTTTGACATGCACTTAAGTGGAAACTAACCTCCAGCCAGCATTAACTGTCCATTTTATTCATAGATAACTTGATTCCTATCATATGTAACTTTATTTTACTATATCGCAACTTAAACAACATCTATTACACTAGCTAGCTCAGGATAATTAAGTTTTCTTGGGTGAACATCTATTACACTAGCTAGCTCAGGATAATCAAGTTTTCTTGGGTGAGAACTAGCGGTGCTGCTTCCACATTAGCCGCCCCACGCCCCATGTTGTCTCTGGACTTCGTGAAGGAAAAGAAACAAGAGAATGGAGTGGATTTTTTATTTCCTTTGAAATCTGCATGCAGCTACAGGATCCTAGCGGAAAGGAACGAATGTTTTTCCTTCATTCCAAACGTGTCACTCCCTTTCCTTTCCTCCGTTTTTGCTTCCTTTGATTTTCCTTTGGAATTCCTTCAAGCCAAACGGCCCCTAAGTTTGTTACGGTTTTACCAAATCAATGAAGAAGACCATGAAAAAGCCCTACCAAATGGAGCTTTACTCATTTTTTTTCCACATCGAGTGAGAATCTACAATGGAAATCGTTGCGGGTAGTTGGGGAGGCGAACAAGATCATCGTCATTTTAGTACAGGCAAGACGATAGAGTACAAGAAATGCAGATGCAAATGACGAGCCGTATACAGTTTTATTGCCGAATCAGATAGTAATCGAAACAGTGAAGTAGTACGGTTCCTCTAATAGAAAAGTAACAAATGTGGTTTAAGTGGTGGAGCTGGAGCGTGCCAGCCGGCCGACCAACGAGCGTGTGCTGCCTTAAACTGTGCGGCCGGACATGCACGGCATCGGACTCTTATAGCTACCAAGCCAGCATGCGTCTCCTTGCGCCAATGGGAGGCGGCACGCCATCTTCCGACGGCGGCGGTGGAGGAAAACCAGGAGCAGACGGGGACTTCCGAACGTGGCCCGGTGGTGCCCCATGCGGTGATGGCGGTGAGAACTGGCTGTCACTCCAACCTGCGGCAGAAATGCACCGTATGTGTATAAGATATGGCATACGCAAGCAAATCAGATTGGACAGCGACATTACCATAGAGTATACAGTAGCTTGGAGAGACAGATAGGAGTACCTTGCACGGGCTCAGGGTGCAATGCGCAAAGGATGAATGCTGCGGCGAGGACCGCGGAGCAAACGGCCAAGGAAGAGGAAGGAGCCGCCTTCATTTCTCTGCTTGCTACTCGGTCTGCCAATGTACGTTCTTCAGACTCGGGTAGATGTGTGGCGCCGTGAATGATGTAATATGCATCCATCGCTCTCACAAACCTGTCATTTTATAGTACAAGTACTGATTACTGGAGTTGCCATTAGCGTGATTTCGCGATTGAGATCCGCGGTTCTTGCCGTGCTTGTGCTCTGCAAAGGGCGCATATGAACGCATGCGTTTATGGACGCGCGCGTAGCCTGGCCCTTCTCGGAACTGGGGCCGGCTATTGACCATGACTTACGTCAACTGCCGAGATGTGGTAGTAGTAAGACACAAGTGCACAACTTGCCTTAGTTGGGCGGACGAAATTATGTTTGCGCCACTAGCTAGGCAACTAGGCCTGCAACTGCAAGCTCCAATGTTTTTTTATTCCTTTTTTTTAGATACTAGTACTCCGTAACATGAACAGAATATATTAACAAGAAGTCGGTGCAATGACGATACGAAGAAGCTACATATATTTCACGTTGCCGTCACACGATCTGTAAGCTTTGTGTGCACCGGGCAGAAGGGCTATGTCATTTGTACAAAGCAATGGGCCTCCGCGCGCCAACAGTCCTCGCGCTTGAGTTCCAGTTGGTCAGCAGTAGTAATCCGGATCAGCTGGGCTGCACGTCACGACCCAGCCCAAGATTGAACTTGGTCAGCCCCTCCACTTCGGACGTGCACGCTCACCTCCCGGTGGCTAAGCAGCACGAAGCAAGGTGGCTTTTTGGTTCAGATTTTGTAACGTAATCATTATACGTAGTATTCAAAATATATTAGTATTGTATAGGGGATGAGTTAATACAAGCTTTGTTTGGTTCAATAATTTGTTAAGAATGAAAACATTTGCACCTCATCCTGCCTCGACGGAGGCGGCGCGACAGTCACCATGCCCCAGCCCTGCCGCCCTCGTTCCGAAACCAGCGCGTCCTAAGCTGCCACTCCTCGAGCACAGGTGCGGCCGCCGTCATGCGCCTCAGCCCCGAAGCCTTCATCCAGCCCTGGTGTGGCCACCCCTAGCAGCACCGACTCAGCCGCCTCTCATCGAGCAGCAGCCACCATGCGCTCATGCTCAACGCCCTCATCCTGCCGTGGCATGGCCACCGCCACCGGCACTGCCTTGGCCAACCTCGTCGAGCTCCAGCGCGGCCGCCGCCACGCGCCCCAGCGCCGCCGCCCTCGT
>BCLG01001015.1:21203-54225 GCA_001602295.1 Zoysia matrella | reverse complement strand
CCAGCGCTGCGTTGGACGGCCCTCGGCGTGGCCGTCGCCTTGCGCTGCAGCCCCGCCGCCACCTGCCCCGCATCAGCCACCTCACGTCCCGTGCAGTGCTGCCCTTGTCTTATCAGAAGACGGAACTCTTGTTTCCAATGACGGTAATCAATCGATTACAGAGGGAAGAGAGGCGTACCAACTTCGAATAGAGATGTATCTGATTACAGTTGTATCCGATTACATTAGGAGTTAAACAAACATAATCTAACGTATTTAAATATTTTTGTAGTTAGATTAGATACAATTAGATAACCAAACACCTCACAAGTGACTAGGATGCAAATTTCCGGTCAGTTCAAATTGGTGTCAGGCTGGCACGGGCTCCTACGACGGGCTATGCCTGGACACGGCACAGCCTGTTTGTAGTTTTATATTAAATATATTTATGTCTTATAGTGGAACACATAAGCTAGCATGGTGCAGTGGTAAGTTTGCTACTTTCAACTGCACATGCCGCAGGTTTGGCCTCGTTGGCTCCAATTTTTGCCTATTTTCGAAGGGATTAGCAGATCTAAAATAAAATTCCTGTGGGCCAACCGGGCTGGCACGGTCCATTTTGACATGGTCACGGCAATCGGGCGCGTGCTGTGAGCCAATAATGTAGTCTGTGACCAGCTTAGGCACGACCCGCACGCCCGTCGTGTCTTAGTGGGTTGTACCTTAACCACCCTTCTTCGCCGTGCTGTTCGGGGAGAAGGTGAGGAGCACCGACGCATGGCACCCCTGCACACCAGCATTCTCCAAGACTTCATTTTTTTTCAACAGAGGAACACCCCTCTTCCATTATTTGCATAACGGAAAACAAGTGGTTCAGGAGTGTTACAAGTAAGACACCAAACACAAACTAACCGAATTTCAAAAGAGCGATTCAACCATGGACGGATGCACAACCGTACCCAAAACTTCATTAAATTTCGGCCTTCTTTGAATTAGAGAAATTTTTTTTTATTTTTGTATTTTTTTATTCTTGTATTTTTTTTTATAAAATTAAATTAATTTTTATAAAATTTTTGCACAATTTATATAAAAATCGTGCGTTCCAAAGACCCGGTTGATCCATTCGAGGGGTGCGGCAGTGTTGCTAGCCCGACATGGACGACGACAAGGGAGAAGATGCACGTGGTACAGTACACAAGCATGGACGGATGCCATTAGTGGCCGGGAATAGCCGTTCAATGGATCGATTGGGACCAAGGCAGAGGAACAGGGAAACAGCGCCACGTTGAGCTGATCATGAAACGTGGGGGCGTTCTCAAGCGATCTTCAGTTTGGATGTAATGGAGTGTGTTGGTGAGTCTTGCATCGGGGACAGCTAATCCAAGTTTCAACAAGACTGGCCTAAAAGGCCTATAAGAAAAATGACCGAAAATTATAAAAAAGAAATGAAAATGGTTACTCTTCTTAATATATCCGCTCTAGGCTGAACAATTTGGAAACCGACCAAAACAGGCCTAAAGTGGCCTAACCTACTAACCTGGCGTATTCTCCCACCTTTGGCCCAGCCTAATGTCATTGCCGGAAGAAATCTGAACCGTTGGTGCTAATCGAACGGCTGTCCGCGTGTTTAGCACGAGCAAAAGCTGCAAAACTAATATTGGCCGCCTCAATCCCTATCTTTCCACGTCGTCCCCAACAAAACAGATCACGCCGCAGCGGCGCAGCGTGGCGCGCCTTGAGCGGCAGGCGACCGACGGCGAGGCGCCGAGGCCGGGGAAGCGTCTCCATGCTGCACGGCACAGCCGTCCTGCGGCGAGCGGGGGTTAAGGATTGGCCCCGTGCTACAACGGGGCGCGCTCACGAGGAAGGCAACGGCTGCCGGCGACAGCTGAGGAGCGGCGGCACAAGGGCGGCTGTACGTGGCTCTGTGATTCGTGGCCGCAAGGATTTGGCAGCGCGGACGTGCGGAGCAACAGTAGGATGTGTACAAGCGCCAGGTACGGCCATGAGAGCAGCGGAAAAAGCACATGGCGTTGCTTAGCAAATGTAGAAGGCACTTAATCTCTATTCTTCCTGGTCCTTGGATTTATAAAGTGCTCTTGGGAATTTTGGCGGATGAGCTTGAGTTTGGAGAAATTTCCTAGTGGTTTCTGAAATTTGCATAATCCTCTCCGTCGTCTCACCAAGCCAAGGAACTCACTTTATCATCAAATAGCCGCTCCACCATCAGTGCTAAATTAATATACGCTAAGCAAGATTCTTTATTCGGCCTTCATTAATATTAGTAACACAACATATAGAGATACAGATAATATGATGCACAAATACTACAGATTGATCACAACTAGCGCTGAGAAAAGCATTAAAAGTAGCAAAAAAAAAGTTGCAGAACATCATTAATTAAACTGATTAGAACTAATAAAAAATCACTGAGACAATTAGAGTTCCAAATTAACGACATGTTTGGATTCATCCAGATTACAATAATTTATATTATAAAATTCACAATGAATCCAAACATGATGGATTATGTTTCAAATTATATTATTTAGCTACTTAGATTATTGTTGATGTCGAAATCAGGTCCAGGTCAACGCACCGCTAATACGTTCATGTGCAGGAATGCCGATGCCTCATTGACGTCGGGTTTGGGTAGCACCTGGACAATTTTGCCTCAGGAGAGAGTCCGTCAGAGAAGGATCGATCATCTTCGGTCGTCATCGGGACGAAGAAAGACAACAAAAGAGTCGAGTAAGGGAATTACGATTTGAAGAAGAGAGTCGAGTAAAGTGATTAAGGTTTGGAGAAGAACGAAAATGTAAAGACAAATGATAGGTTCGATTGGGATGTCTCTCAACTAGCTATGGGCCTCTGTTTTATAGAGGTAAGATGGTCTTATCCCGCAGAGCAACTGATCTCTCAAGTTAGAAAAGAAATTAGAATCAATCAGCTGAAAACCTTTCTATATCGACACTATCAGAGTATCTGGTAAAGTGTCGGATGCTCTGGTGACTGGAATCTCTGGTAGAATGCCAGAGTGTCCGTCATGTAAATTCGAGAACTAAAGAAGGCTCACTGAACAGTCCGACATTCTGGCGGACACTTCGGTGGATTTCATACCCCAACTCGAGATGGCTTGCCAGACACTCCGGTGTGATGCCAGGCACTCCGGTGGGCTAAGTACCCCAACTCGAGAGGGCCTACCAGACACTTCGGCACTATATCGAACACTCTGATGGGCGAAGTGCCGTAAACCTAAGAGGGCTTACCAAACATTTTGGCAACTTGCCAGACACTCCGGTGGCTTGATTTTGGGTGTCAACATATGCTCTCTGTTTTTTTAGTGTAGTTCATGCACCATAAAACACTCTAGGCACCTAAAAACCTCTAAGGGCAACAGTCCTCCTGACTCATCAGCCATCATATCATTTTTTTGCAATAATACTTCATCTCGGCTGTTCTTTCCTCTTATGCTTCTTGCCATACACTTGGATGGTACTTTTTCAAGTATAGGCCGTTAAGGGCTCTAGGTAATAACTCTCCTCGGATATTTTCTAATATGTATGCATTTTTGGTAATTACTTTTACCACTCTATATGGTCCTTTCTAACTAGGAGACTGTTTTTTGAACTTATTGCTTCTTGAGTCTACGGGTAGAATAGTTTTCCACATTAATTTGCCCACTTGAAAAGTTTTAACTTTTACCTTCTTGTTGTAAGCTCTAGCAACTCTCGTCTTATCTTTCTCAATTTCTTTTAAGGCACTCAAACTTTTATCGGTGACCTCATTAATATTGTCTAGCATCAAAGCCCTATATTCATCAGTAGATATGTCATTTTATTTAGCTAATGTTAGAGCTCCTAGATTTACTTCGACAGGTAAAACAGTGTCTTACCCATATACAAGTTCATAGGGTATTAGCTTAGTCGCCTCATGCCTAGATATTCGATGAGCCCATAATACTTCCGATAAGATTTCATGCCATCTCTTGAGATGGTCTTCTATCTTTTTCTTAATAAGTTTGATCAATGTTTTATTGCTAGACTCGACCTGACCATTGGACTGAGCATAATATGGAGATGAATTGAGTATCATAATCCCGTAAGATTCAGCAAATTCTTTGACATGACCGAACGTGAAGTACCTTGGTCGGTAGTCAAAGTTTACGGTATGTCGAATCTATGAATAATATGCTCGGTAAAGAACTCAATTACCTCTTTGTGTGTCATGTTCTTGAGAGCCACCGCTTCGGCCCATTTGGTAAAGTAATCCGTCGCTACTAACACGAAGCAGTGCCCCTTCGAAGATGAAAGATGTATTTGCCCTATAAAGTCCAATCCTCATCCTCGAAATGGCCATGGCTTTATGATGAGTTCAACATGGCAACGGGTGCCAATTGAATATTTTTAAATCTTTGGCACTCTTCGCATCTTTTGTAGTAACAATAGCAGTCGACAATCATGGTTGGCCAATAAAATTCAGCCCTTCTTAATAATCATTTTATTTTCAGAGCCGATTGATGTGTACCACAAATGCCTTCATGAACTTCTCTCATAGCCACTTTAGCCTCATCATCACCCAAATATTTTAAGAGCAAATCGTCTTCCGTTCAGCGGTATAAGTCATCATCAATCAAAGTATATTTGAAAGCTACATGCCGAACCTTTCTATCCACGCTTTGGGTTGAACTACAAATGTATGAAACTATGGGTGACCTTCAATCAAGTGATTCGGTACTATCACGGTTTGACGTGTTCGTCTCCGAATGGTCTAGTGCTAGCACCTCAAACATCGGTTTCTCAAGGACTGAAAATTTACCTTTACTAATATTGTAATCCGATGCTTGTTGTGCCAACTCATTAGCTTTACTGTTTTCAAGCCTAGGCATATGATGTATATGAAACTCATCCATCTTTTTAATGATGTCTAGGCATTTGTTCAACATAGCATTCAACAATCCATCTATGTATTGAAAATTTCCAGTAACTTATTGCACAACTAATAACGAATCGTCGAATGCCTCTACAAGTTTAACCCCCATGGACTCTAACATCTACAAGCCGAACAATAATACTTCATATTCGGCTTAGTTATTTGTGCAATCATACTCTAATCGGTTTGAGAATTTAAAATGTGCATCATGAGGAGAAACCAACACCTTGACCCTCCATGCAAACCGATCCATCGAAATACAATTTTCAAGAGGTAAAAGTCACATAACCAACATCCAAATCATGATCTAAATTAATCTGATGTTCAACAATAAAATTAGCAATAATTTGGCCTTTCATAGATTTCAATAATTCATAAGCCAAATCATATTCAATCAATGCATAAACCCATTTACCAAGCCTACCACTAGAAATCGGTCTATGTAATATATGTTTAATAACAGCAGTTTGACAAGCAACTACACAAATACTAGATAACAAATAATGTTTCAACTTGTTGCAAGCATAATATAATAAAAACATAGTTTTTCGATGAGAGTGTACCTTGTTTCCGCATCCACCAACCGTCGACTCACATATATGATCACATACTCCTTCCCTTCGGCCTCTTGTATCAAAACAGCACCGATCACATCATCCTCCGCCGCTATGTAAAGACGAAAAGGAATTCCACCCTTGGGCGCCCTAAGAACCGACGACGAGGACAAATACTCTTTGAGCTTCTCAAATGCTTGTTGTTTTGCCCTCAAGTAAATTTGGTTTCATTCTTTAACCGAAGAATAGAAATAAATGCATTGATTTTTCCAACAAGTTAGATATGAACCGCCTCAAGTAATTTACTTGCCTAAGAAGCTTTGCAACTCTCTTTTACATATAGACGCTTGCGCATTCCTAATTGCTTCTATCTTCTTAGAATCTACCACTATGCCCTTTTCATGAATTATGAAGCCTGAAAACTTCCCGGTCGATACACCAAAAGCACATTTTAGTCGGTTCATCTTCGAACTGAAACGACGCATTCGGTTTAAACCGAGTTGCAAATCGGTCAAATGAGAATCTAAAGCGGTCGATTTGATCACCACATCATCCATGTAGACCTCCATGATGACACCAAGCAAATCATAAAAGATAAAGTTTATGGCACTTTGATATATGACACTCGCATTCTTTAACCCAAAAGTCATGACAACCTACTCAAACAATCCCACAAAGCCGAGACACCTAAAAGCAGTTTTAGACATGTCTTCTTTAGTCATGAAGATTTGATTATATCCCACATTACCATCAAGAAAACTAATAACTTTATGGCCAGAAGCATCATTAATCAACATAATGCAAACTCTAATCTTACCAATGTTCGTCTTTTCGACCGGCACGATGTTGGATATTCACTCCGCATACCTGTAAGGTCTTATAAATTTCATATCAAGTAATCGGTTAATTTCTTTCTTAATCCGATCATGCATATTCGGGTTAAACTAGGGTTCGCAAAACCACGGCTTACCGCGCGGTTTTCACGAAAACTGCCCAAACCACTACGGTTCGGTTTGGGCTGTTTAGCGGATTTCGAATTTAATTTTTTTTGAATTTTAAAAATTTGGTGGATTTCATAACAAAAAATATGTAAAAAACTAGATGAAAAATGCAACTTATTGGTTGAATTAGTTTTTAAAAATATTTTGATTTTGGTGACAAAAAAATTCGAGAAAAATTGGATGGAAAATATATAACCAAACATTATCCTCAACACCACCTCACCAGTCATTCTATCCTCTCCCCTTTCCCCATCCGCCCGTTGCTACCGAGCGTCCGCCGCCCCACCGCGTTGTCCGCTGCTCGCACGCCACAAACCGCGCCGGAGAAGCGGCTAGTCGCGCGCGCGTCGAGCGCTCCGCAAGTCGCCCGGTTGGAGCGGTAAGCCGCTCTTCAGAAGCGGCTAGCCGCGCGGCTCGGGCGGTTAGCCGTCGCTACCGATAAACCGCACGATTTTCGCGGTAAGCCGCCCGATTAGCACAGAAAGCCGTCCAATCTACTTGGTTTCTGTGGCAGCGAAGGTGAGACGGTTATTTTTGTGTTTTTTTTCAAATATTGGTCAATTTGTTAGCAAATTTAGAACGTAGTTGGTCATTTTCAGGAATTGTTAGTTGTAAGATGTCAGATCAGTCCGATTCAGTTTGGGAGCACGGGGACAACGTGTATCCCGAGTTTCATTGCATATATTACAAGGCCGTGAAGAGAGAGGGTGGTGCCACACGATTCAAGCAACATTTGACACATCGTGGAAGCATCGTACTTGGGTGTCTTCATGTTCCCACGAACGTGCGGGACTATTTTCGCCGAGAGCTTGATAGAACCACCGAGCGGAGGAAGGACCGAGCTAAACAGACCTTTAGACAGCACCAGGTTGCAAGTGGAGGAAATGTCAATGAGGAGGATGATGAAGAGATGCAGGCTGCCATGAGGTTATCTAGAGAGGAGGAGGAATTTCGACAATGTCAGCGTTCCTATGGTGGTCAGTTCGAGAGTGGTGGTGTTGGTGCTGGTTCATCGTAAGGTGCTTCTGGTTCGTCGTACGGAGGTGGTGGGTCTGGATTGTTCGGTATGATGAGGAGGTCCGCATCACATAGGTCAGGTAATGAACGGATTCAAACTAGGATCGATATAGGTCCATGGACTGCGAAGAGCAAGCTAGCAAAGTCGGCCTTTAGACGTGTATGGTCAAAAAAATTTCATATAGAAGCCATCTCTGGTAGAAAAGCCAATAGTCTATACTTTGTTAGTGCTATAAAGGAGACATAGAGATGAGGTACGAGACTTTTATTTTATTGTATTATATGTTTCGTTATATGTTATCATATTTATGTCGTGTGTCATGATATTTGTAGGTGAGAGTGTGCCTAACCCAACTGGGAGAGAAATAGATGGCACGTATCTTGATGTTAACGAGCAAGACATCAAGAAAGAATTCGATAAATTCAAGATGGAGTGGCCGATGTACGGTGTCACGATTACGTGTGAATCTTGGACTGGCCCTACAGGCATGAGCTTGATAAACTTTATGATCTACTGTAATGGTGTCATGTTTTTTCACAACTTATATGATGTTACTGGGCACAGCCAATCTGCGGACTTCATATTCAAGGTACGAGACATATGTTTATTCTATAGCACTATTTATTTTATTTGCAGCTATGATATTTGAACAATGAAACGGTCTTGTGCACTATTTGTTTTATTTGTACCTATGATATTTTGAACAATAAAACATTATTGTACAGGAAATGAATAAGGTATGCATGATGTAGGTGCAGATAATATTGTGTAGTTTATTACAGACAATGGTTCAAATTATAAAAAGGCGTGCAAGCTGCTAATAAACAAGTATCCTCATATTGTCTGGCAACCATGTGTGGCCCATATAATCAACCTGATGCTAAAGGCTATTGGTGAGTTTCCAGAGCATAAAGCTATGATACAGTCGGCTCGCAATATTTCTCGTTGGTTGTATAATCATAATCAGTTGCACTCTATGATGACCAATGCTATTAGTGGTGAGTTGATAAGATGGAATGCAACACATTTTGGCACAAACTATATGTTTCTTGAGAGTGTGCTTCGTCGGAGAGAAAAATTCATGGCATAGATGGGTTCTGAGACATTTTTAAATAGTAGATTTGCCAATACTGAGGACGGAAGGCATGCTCACTCCTGCCTAGCAAGCATGTTATGGTGAGATTCAATAAAACATATGGTAGATGCAGTGCAACTTTTGTATGTATTTTTTCGGTTTGCTGATCAAGACAAGAATCTTACCTTGAGTGAAGTACTTCTCAGATATCATTTATGTAAAATGAGTATGAAGCCTTTTATAGGAATGATAAGCGAGAGATACAAAGATATATGGACTTTATAAATCGTAGGATGGTGGACATTTGCAATGATACCTTTGTGAATGCAGGTAATACGTACTTACAAAAAAACATTGTTGTATTTTTTGTTTCTACTACAACAATATCTAACTATTGTTACGTGTGCAGCTAGATCTTTGAACCCAAAAAGTCACTATTCTTATGGGATGGGTCAAAATATGATGAACGATATTCGAGAGGTATTTACACGCATAGCATCAATCGACGTGTGTGCATGCCCTACAGGAGGCAGAAATTTTTAGAAGAAAACAAGGTTCATTCGGCACTGAATTGGCCAACAGAATGGCAGTGGATAAGAATACTTCTCCTGCAGCTTGGTGGAACATGTTTGGAGGTGACACACCTTATCTCCAGCAGCTTGCATTACGGATAGTCTCACAGTGTGCATCATCCAGTGGTTGTGAGCGCAACTGGAGTACATTTGCATTGATCCATACGAAGGTGCGTAACAGATTATCTCATGAGAAATTGCATAAGCTGGTGTATGTTAACTACAACCTTCGGATCCGTATGCGTGATGTTTCATGGACATATAAGCCACCAGAAGCCGATCCATTTGATCGTCTCATGTAGCTGTGGTTGTATGATTCTTCAAATCCTATTCGAGAATAGATGGAACATGAAAGATCCAATTCTGACCCTGTTCTTGATGAAGAGGGCACCGAGACTGACAGTCCTGTACCCAGCCGTCTTGTTACAGATGATGACGCTGGTTGACAGTTGCTGCGCTTGTCTCGTGCTGCAACAATATCTGAATGGGCGGATCGTGATACTCACATAGGCAAGAGAAAAGTTCAAAGTGCAAGACCGAAAAAAGTGGTAAAAAGATGAGGTTAAGAAGCAAAGGGAAAGATAAGAATGTAGACAATGATGACTTCACAGATTCTGGAGACGCCAGACGAAACCCAGTCTACCAGGAATCAAATGATAGCAGCTCCTGGACTACATCTGAAGACCCACCAGGCAGTATGGTTCCTGAGTCACAGGCACCGGTCACAACTCATCGTTTCACAAGTAACAAATTTTTCGCATCATACGATCAATTTTAACTCATTTATCTTACACTTCACTTCTTTTGCAGGTGAGACAGACTATACCCATGCTACACAGAATAAGGTCCATGGTGCTCCACAGTCTCCAAGGACATCGATGGGGGGAGGCAGCATTACTACGGCACATACTATTCCGCGCCAGACAGTGATTCCTCATACAGCCAAGGTAATGAGTACTATAATTATCCGTACGGTGACCGTAGCATATAACCTTCCATCACATGGGTATACCAATGGCAAAATTCAGAGTTTTATAACATGTTATACTCACAATGGGAGACAACTACTGCTTGGACGGGACAATCTTGTAATAAATTCAAAGCGGAGTTGTTAGCTACTAGAGGAATTCAACTCTCTCAAGTGAAGAGTGCGACAATGCATATTTTGATTGGAGTACAATTCACAAGTAAAATGTGCTTCGAACACTATGTGTGAACTTTGTATTTGTTGTGAATGAACAACATATATATATATGGATTTATTGTGTTCCGAACTTTGAATTTGTTATGAATGAATAACTGTCTTTTATTTGTGGATGAAGTATATTGTGAATGTTGATATTAAAAGAAATTAGAATAGGTCATGCCCAATTTTCTAGCACTTTTTAATATAATTTCTTAATTTTCACTAAATTTCTCGGTTTTTAGATAAATCAAACGGTTTACCGCAAAAATCTCGCGGTTTTCAGCAAAAACGCTCGGTTTTTGCTGTTACCAGTTTTCAAGACAACCGAGCGGTTTACCGCTGAAACCGCGTGGTTTACCGCAAAAACCGCATGGTTTACCGCTTTCGAACCGTTCAAACCGTCTCAAAATTTGAAAATTGAATTTTGAACGAAAAAACGAACGGTTTTAACGGTTTTCGCGGTTTTCGTCAAACCGCTCCGGGGCGGTTTTTGCGGTTGAAACGATAAGTTGAACCCTAGGTTAAACCTCCTCATCGGTTGCTTAAAAGGCTTAAAAGCAGATTTTATTGGAAGTCGATGCTCAACTAGGTCACGGCTCAACTAGGGCATTTCATTATAAGACCATGCAAAACAGTCCACGTATTCTTTCAACAAACCGATTAACTTCACTTTGTGATCCGCTTTCAGATTTTGGTTTATAAAAGTCGGCTTAGGATTATCATCGCTGTCAGGGTTCACCTCTTAAAGAGGATCGGCTGATGTAAACTCTTGTCCTAACTTATCCATGCCCTCCATTTTTTTGATAGCTTCGCACATATCGTTCATGTTGGACTAATAGTATTTCACTCTCTTTTGTAACCAATCAATATTTGACTCCATTAAATCACATTATATGGTTGAGTCAATTTTTCATCGGCTTTACATTGACGGGTACAAAACTATCTTTAGTCACATTAAAAAAATCATAATCCGTCAAGTCTGAACCGGTCATGACGGTGTCATGCGGCAAATAAGATGACTTGACCATAGCAACACAAGCTGATGCATCCTCATGAACAACCTCTACATCATCACCAACCCATTGTATCAAGAATTGATGCATTGTAGATGAAACACATCTATTGTTATGAATCCAATCACGTCCTAAGATCAAGCTATAACTACCGTGCACATCGACAACAAAAAAGCGTTAGCCATGGTCTTGCTCCCAACGGTGAGCTCCATAGAAGCGACCCCCTTAGCCTCGATAGTGTCTTCTCCTCCTACACCGTTCAAAGTCATATTGGTCCAGATGAGCTCGTCACCAGCCTTACCTAGCTTTTTAAACAAAGAATATTGCATTAGATTAACAATAGCGCCGCCATTTACAAGCATACAAGAAATCGGTGAGCCATTAATATGACCTCTCATGTAGAGGGGTTTCAAATGGTTCTTTGATTCCTTGGGCTTTTCAAAGATAACACTCTTTGGTCCAAAGTCAAATTATGCCATAATCTCTTCTTCCACTACAAGTGAATAATCGGAAAGGGATAAGCAAATGGTGTTAATATCTATACTTTTTCGAGGTGGTGTAGGCTCGTAGTCGAACAGGTCATCGTCTTCGAACTCAGACATATCAACGTATTCCTTTGGCGAAGGCGCTGCAGCGTCCTCTCTAGGTACGGCGTCAGCCAACCCAAGTGCCTTCGGAGTAGCCACCGCTTCCTTCATCATCGGTGGAGTGGGGGCTTCAGGCTCCTTGACTCTCCACTGCTTATCTTGAGGGACCATCGGATTGATCTCATGGAAGACCTCATCTCTCCTTCTCCGCCTCCTCTTCTCGGATCTTTTGGAGGCGCAACCTTTAGAGCTTCGTCTTTTGAGTGTGGGTCAAACCAGGCAGACACCACCTCTGTTGTATGTACTTGGAGGAGCTCTTACTGCTGCTAGCTTCATAATCATGGGATGCCTTTTCGACCGAAACATCCAAAGTGATCGGTCCCGTAAAGATTCCTTCGATTTTGACATCGGTTGTGCCGATTTTCACGACACCTTCGGATGTGCTCCCTTGATGAACAAAAGTAGAAGGGGCAGATTCATTACCTTGCTTCGGGCGCCACTCCAGCTTAGGCGCGATGGTGGAGCTCCCTCCTTGAACCTTGATCGGTCGAGACTCCGTCCGATCTGAAATAGAGCCGGAGAGCCTTGTGAACACATCTTCCCTCGGTTCGTTCCATCCCAGATGGAATGGCAGGCATGGCATCGGTGAAACGGGCATCGGTGGCACAGGCATCTATGGCGCCATGTATGGATGCCACACCGGAAACGGTGGGTAAGGCATAGGATGAAACCATGTAGGTAGCACTCCGAATCTATGCAGAGAAAGAGGAGAAAGCCCGCGAACGCCGCATCTTCTTCCTAGGCGGGCTGCCTCCCCTTGGTGGTGATCTTGACTGCTTCATAGACCGATTGTTCAAATTGATCTTTTGGTTCTTGTACTTGGCCATAAGAAGGTCGAAAGCGCTTTTGGGCCCCATCTTTCGGTCTGTGGCCTTGCCTTGGTTTATTTTGCACTTGCCCACCTCCGGATTCTTCGGCTTTATCATCTTGGGCTGTGAAGCTTGCCCCTCGGGTCTCGAGCCTTGGATGGTGACTTTGAGAGACTCTTGACCATTCAGAACTTCTCGAGCACCACCTTTCTAGAGGCCTCTTTCTCACTCGGAGAAATAGGCATCTCCTCCTCGATAATCACGTTCTTCTCCTTGGTTGTATCGGCTTGATGAGGCCGAATCAACA
This sequence comes from Zoysia matrella, assembly GCA_001602295.1. Classification (NCBI taxonomy): domain Eukaryota; kingdom Viridiplantae; phylum Streptophyta; class Magnoliopsida; order Poales; family Poaceae; genus Zoysia; species Zoysia matrella. The sequence goes on along the minus strand of BCLG01001015.1, from coordinate 41,132 downwards.
CCTTGGAGTTGAGCTCTAGAGTGTTGACAGAGAAGGGGTGCTTGTCAATCTGTATCTCTTTGAGACTCAATCGTCACTCATTAAGAGCCGATTGGACCTGTCGACGAAAAACATTACAATCGTTAGTAGCATAAGAATAAGAGTTATGCCATTTACAATATGCCCTATGCATAATCTTATCCGTCGGAGGTAAAGTATATGCAATTTTAATATATCCACCTTTGTGCAGCTCATCGAATATTTTTTTCACATTTGGCTACATCAAAGGTGTATTTCATATCATCTTTTCGATTCTTATGAACCGGTTTGAGCGAGTTGCAAGAAAAGGATTTGGCCTTAGAGGGCCAAACAATCTCGGTAGCTAAAACATCACTGGAATCATCATCGGAGCTATCCGAATCATATTCCACGATATGCATGGTGTGGCGGGTCTTGTAGTCATGTTTTATTTCTTTGCTTCGGCTTTCTTGAGCCGAAGCCCTTTGTTGGAGGTGAGTGAGCGTAAGAAAATCGTATCCTTCCAACTTCTTCCTAAGATGTGACTGTAAACCACTAAAAACCAAGTCGGCTAAATCTTTTTTAGAAATTGTCAAATTAAAGCATCGATTTTTAACATCTCTAAACCGTCGAAGATTATCAACAACGGGTTCATCTTTACCTTGTCCAACCGATGTCAAGTGTGACAACTTCAACTCATTATCCCCGGAATAGAAATGATCGTGAAACTTGTGCTCTAAAGATTCTCATGTGTAGATGAAACTCGGGGATAATGATGAGAACTATGAGAAAGCGGTGCCGGTTAGTGATAAAGAAAAAAAAATCGTACTTTTAAAGCCTCACTAAAACCCGCTTCTCCTAGTCATGCTACATATTAGCTAACGTATTCTCAAGTGGTCTTGCTATCTTCGCCATTGAATTTGATGAAGTCAGGAACACGCCATCCAACGGGATATGTGACCGAATCAAAATATGCAGGGTATGGTTTTTGATAAATTCGGTCTCTTCCTTAAGGTCTACCCATAGCGTTTCGCGAAATTGTTTTCTCAAGTCCTCTTTAATGCGCGTCACATACTCCTCTATGTTAGCAATGGGTGGCATAGTAGATGCGCTCGGTGGGGGGTGTATGTTTATTTTAATAGCGCTAAATAATTAGTTAGGAACAGGGCTATGAGGGATACTTGTACCGCTTGGTGGGATAGGTGTTGTGCTATATGCAACGGTATGGTAAGGAGGAACAAAGTTAGCCAATTCATTCAATCGGCTCGTGGCCGGATTGAGGATGCTAGTGATTGGTTCTACGCTAGCGGGAGACACTACCAAAGCACTAGTTTGCGCATAAGACGGAAAACTAGTGGACAAACTAAATGAGTTCAACAGCATGCCGTAGGGGGTTGTTCTACACTAGACGTAGTAGACGCCGATGCACTAGTAGTAGGACCTATATGCGCAACATGAGAAGACGATGCAATACTAATATTTTTAGACTTAAACAAGTTTTCTTGTATTATGTATTGCATATCGTTCGTCAAGACCTTTTTCACATCGGCAAAGTAATACGAAAGGTTTTCAAAAGTAACGGGAGGGTGTGAAGATGTGCTCACGTTGGCAGCACTCATGGACGCGTCGTCGACGATGGTCAGAAGAATGGGCTCCTTCACTTGAGAGATCACGCCTTGACGGTTCTTCTTGAAACACGTTAAGTACTCCTGCAGCTCCTGCTCTTTCTGACGCTCTAGGAACGCCTTGCGCGTCTCCTCGGGCAACTCCTACAACAATGGCATGACGATGTTCGTCGTAGAGATCTTGGAGTTCATGGTGGAAAACAACGATTCGATTTGTGCAACCAAAATCACTCGTTCCCCGGCGGAGTCGCCAAAAAGTGTGTTGACGTCAAAATCGGGTTCGAGCCAATGCACCGTCGCACATCCGTGTGCGGGAACGCCGATGCCTCTTCAACGTCGAGTTTGACTCATCTTCGGTCATTGCCGGGACGTAGGAAGAACATCACGAGGGTCGAGTAAGGGGATTAGAGTTTGAAAAAGAATGAAAATGTAAAGGCAAATGATATGATTGATTGGGATGCCTCTCAACCAGCCATGGGCCTCTGTTTTATAGAGGTGGGATGGTCTTATCCTGCAGGACAATTTATGTCTCAAGTTAGGAAAGAAATTAGAATCAATCTACTGAAAACCTTCCTAAATCGACACTATCGAAGTGTCCGGTAAAGTATCGGGTACTCCGATGACCAGAGTCTCCAGTAGAATGCCAGAGTCTCCGTCGTGTAAATTCAGAAACCTGAGAGGGCTCACCGGATAGTCCGGCATTCTGCCGAACACTACGGTGGGTTTCATGCCCCAACCTGAGACGGCTTGCCGGACTCTTCAGTATGATGCCAGACACTCCGGTGGGCTAAGTGCCCCAACCCGAGAGGGCCTATCAGATACTCCGGTGGGTGAAGTGCCCCGAACCCGAGAGGGCTTGTCGGACACTCCAGTCACCCTGATTTTTAGGTGTCAACAATTATATAATTTTATTAGCTACGTTATCGAAGCTAAAATTAGATTATGCCTAGCAAAAGGCTTTTTATCCTTTTGAAATTCCAACAACATACATTTTTTTAAAAAAAACAATGAAGAGACAAATAAGGTCATTAGACAAGTAAAAAAAACAAATTATATAATTTTATCTCTAAACATCTCATCTATATTTTTTTTCATAATCTAGATTATATAATCTACCTCTATAATCTAGTGAGATTTAATAATCCATAGTTAATCTAAACTTGTTCTAAGTTAGATCAGCTCTAATTATCAAAAGTTGATCTGAATCGTGGTTCTTCTTGTCCTCTTGCTTAGCATATAACGTTGGCACGTGAAACTTAGTGGTTGCATGGATTGAATTGAAGAATTTTTATTTAGGCTATTTAATTAACTAGAATTGTTACATAGATAGAAGGAGTTACATTGTTGATCCCTAAGAATTAGAAATTTTTATTACTTTTGATTTTCTGCATTTACTCCATCTCTTTTTTTCTCAATGCTTGGCCAATGACACCCGTGGGAGAGAGGTGCATGATATTACAATAAAGAGTTAATTCATATAAATACAAATTCTTTACGTTACAATAATGTTGAAAATGACTTAGGGATAAACATTTTTAAAATTTTATTCAAAACCTGTAACATAGCCTGACTATATATATTTTTAAAGAGACTAAATGTAAACTTGTTAAATTATTTTAATTTTTTATGCTGATCAGAGTATAATTATTTTATTCGTAATAGTTAAATTAAATCTGTTGTCTGTGTCTTAAGATTCCAGCCAAATTATAAAGTGTCATAACTGCGCATAAATCAAATACTAGTTAGGAATGTTGAACATGTATTGTTAGGGAGTCAGGATCACCTACTTCACACTGGCTGACATGTGGATTACACGTTTTGTCTGACAACCATGTCAGTCAGCATAACTTAAAAGTCATTAAGTTTTAATTTAATTTTTACCATATTAATAATAATAAAAATAAATGTTTTGAAAAACTATATTAATTTAAAATTTATGAAGTTCGTTTCTACATTACTAGCAGGCTAATAGCCCCTACTTGTTTGTTATAGGTGATTCTCTTTATTACAATTGTGTTATGTGTTATTCAGTGTTATGTGAACAATGTTATTAAATGATTGACAATGCACTACATTCTATGAGGGGGTTGGTCTTCATACAAAAAAAAATGACATTTATTCGACTATTTACTTAAATAATATCCATATTTTATCATATATTTTATTTATAATAGCAATGTAGACATTGTATTATATGTGCTAATAACAGTGTGAAAAATATAGTGTAATAATTTAAACAAAGTGGTGTGCAATGTCAATCTGTTGCAAAGCACAGACATTGGAGTAATATTATTTATATATTTTGTTATTGTCTACTTTTCTTATAATTAAAATATTAAACTAATTATTAAGTGATTATTTATAATAATATTTTATTCTAAATTATAGTATTTGTTTTGAAAATATTTATTTTATTTATTCATATATTATGATTTTTGTTGTTCTTATTTGAGTGAATTAGTAAAAGTAACTGCAATTTTATTTTTTTGAGTCACTTTAGGAGTAACATCTTAACTAAATTGGTTATATAGATTTGATTCAAAACTTGAATGATGTTAAAGATTATGATGTTAAATATGAATATATACCATTCCATAGGATAAAAATTAAGATGCAAAAGGTCAAAAGAATGAAGAGATGTGCCTAAGAATATGGTGATATTGTATTTGCGAGGGACTGCTACTATAGCAAAGGTGCTCAACTAGCGAAAGCAAAGTTGTCTTAGACATAAAACTAATGAAAGCAAGCTAAAGAAATTGTTTCAGTGGCAAAATAAAGAGGTTGCCCACGGGACAGATTTTTTCAATCAAGTGTTAACAAATATCTTCGTCTTACCACAATTGAAAGTAAATATTAACATCATAAGATTTTTTATCAATAAAGATAAAAAAATTACGTACGATGGTAGATGGGCATCGAACACTTGGATTTGTGCACTTTGACTCGACTCCATGCATGGCCTAACCCAAATACAGGCCCACTAGATAAACCACCAGTAACGAGGATAAGGATTGATTCGTCGCCAGTAGGCTCAATCTATTTGTGCGGTGAAAGGCATACGATCGACCTTGAAAAGCCGAGTACAGCTCATTCTTTTTTTTTTTTCTTCGTCCTATAGACCTATGCATCGTCATCTCGAAAGCATGGTACAGTAGTTAAAAAGCTGAATTTTGAAAGCTGACTTCTCAAATATTTCTGGACTGAGAAAAAAAAATGTCCGGAGAGGCGGTGGAGATTACGACTGCATGCATCATTTGACGTGGCCAGCTTACCAACCCCCGTGAATTAATTTCCCAGCCAGCCGGACAGTTTTGCGAGGTGGCAGGACCAGCAAGATTATGGGCCGGCGTGCATTTGACACCCCCAGTTTTACCGTTCCTGGGTCTTGAAGAACCTGGATGTTGGCCACCCCGTCCAGCTACGCGCGCGATCCGAGGGATGCGGCTTTCCTTCTCTCAGCCCATGCCTCCTCGGTTCACGTGTCAGATTATGATTTGTTTTTATTTTTTCGTGAGCCTAACCCAAATGGACGCGATAACAAAGCGAAACTGCGACAATTCCTTTCACCGACAGCGCCTGCCGACGGCTCTTCTTTCTCGCCGCTCCCAAACCACCTCCCAGCCTCCCACGCTCCAGATGAAAAAAAAAAAAAAAAAAATGCTGCCACGCTCCACCATACCTACGGCCAAATCCTCGACAGCTGCACGAAATCCACCAGCACCGGTGCTTCCCCTTCGAATCCAACACTAAGCGGCAAGAAAGGAGGCGATGGCGAGCTCTGCTGGCACCTGGTCTCGATGGTGTTCGTCTTCAGGACAACGGCACGAATCTTTGGGGGCTGCTCTGGCGAGGAAGACCTTTCAGGGGATCCTCCTTCCTCTATCTCAACCACTGCAGCAGTAGCCGCATCTAAAGGTGACAACAGACCCAAGAAAATAAAACTATATTCGTTTTTAACTAAAATTTAATAAAAATCGAAATAATTTGTAAAAAGATTCATGAATCGAGCTCTTTTAACAACCTTAGGCCAGCATCGCAAAGCAGCAGGTCCACTCATTATCCAATCATCGTTCTACGCGAGTCAACCGGATTGAAATTTTTTGGGAAGTAGAAGAAGCGTCCAGGATGCACTTAGGTACGATTTTTGTTCCACACCCAGTGAACACACATATTCAACACATAAGCATGCCTTTTCTGATTTTTATTTCCATTCATTTTTTAGATGGTGAACAATTAAATTTAGTCCCAATATTTAGAGACGTCGTTAGCTAATTATAACTGAACATAAGTAATTTTTTCTTACACTTACTGAAAGATTAGGGAAATATATTATAGAAATCTTGGATAAATGGTTGATTTAGCCCCTGTTGCTGCAATCCTTGGTTTTGCTGGAGCATTGACATTAGATTAACGCAAGGTGGGGGGGCATTGTTGCACCTGCAGCACTACATCCTGATGTATATGCATGAAATTTTGTTGATTTGGAATCTCCAAGTGGCCCTGAACAAGGGTAGAGAGACAGGAATGTTACAAACGTAGATAAATTGAAAATATATGTTTTTGCAATGCTTTAGAATTTCATTTATATTTTAAAAACACAAGGGATAGGAATATATTCTTACCTGTTCCAAATGTTGTGATGTTTCCAGATTTTCTTCAAATGATGCACTTTGGTTACCAGGAGAACCATGGACCATGGAACTTGTTGGCAGGATCGAAGTTCTAGGAGTACATTCACCTCTCCACCATCACGATGGACTACGCCGGGAGAAATGAGACTTGCTGCTGCTGCTAGTGTGATCGAAGCTCCAGAGTCCACCAGGTTGCACCTGATCCACAATATTAGGAAAAGATCTCACGAAATTCTTGGTATTAGCGGCAAAGGATTGTTTAAAATATATTATCCGTATAAATGGCCGTGATTGCTTGAAATGGCGCGATTGATGATTCTATTTGGCGGCATTTTTTAATTATTTGGTCTTTGTCTGGCTGCTGTTTCTGGCCGCTAACCTTTCGTCATGCATCGTCTTGAATTAGGCCCACCACAAAATGAAAATAAATCAGAACCTGACACTTGACGGGAGGAGGCGTGGGATAAGAGACTAGGAAGAGAGAAGCTGCGTCCTAAACCGAGTGACAGATGTCGCAGGGAAGGCCTGAACTGCGCGTGCTAAGGGCACGCGTCACTCGAAAACGGCGTGCACGCGTGGCTCACTTTGAAGCGAAGGAGGCCAAAGACGGAGCCATCATCTAGGGGCAGCCAGGTCGCTGCCGCCATAGGAGCAACAGACACCAACGGTGACAGCATGACAGGTAAACGAACCTGCTCCAACCAGCTGCACGAACCATGCGCGAGAGGAGCCCTGACACACAATGTTTTCAACTTCTAATCATCATATGGTTATAATTTAATTAACATTAATATTTTAAAAATTATATTATAAAATTTTTTATGATGATTATAAAGTATAAGTCTCATGTTGTTAAATTAATCGTATTTGTGAAAATTATTGGTCGAAGTTAGATTCCATAAATCAATCGTAGTATCTTTTAATATACTCCCTCCATCTTTAAATCATTGTCACTGTTAATTTTTAATGTATCATCTTTGACCATTTATTTTATTAAAAAATTTGTTCAAATATAAATTTTTTTATTATTTGCTTTATTTTAGTGGTATTTAAAATATGATTAATAATTTTACACATTAAAACAAATTTTTTGAATAATATGAATGATGAAAGTTGATGTTAAAAATTAACGGTGTCAATAATTTAAAAACGGAGGTAGTATTTGGATTACATACATGTCCAGATTTTTTGAAGGATGCTATTGATCTAGGCACAAATAAATATAGGTAGAAATGCTGATGTATGGTTCATTCTAAATACAAGAATCTTTACAGAATTATTGTACTTTTGTTTCCATTTAGGCACCGTTCGGTTGCAAAGAGAGATGGAGGGGATTGGAGAGAAATGGGTGAGATTAAATCTAGGTGCACCTAGAGAGTAATGGAATCAATCTCTCCCGATCCCCCTCTAATCTACCTCAGCCGAACGAGCCCTTATGTGGAATGTACTGCGGTCACTTGAGTTAGAAAGCACGCTTTGAAAAAAAAAAATGGTGACAGCAGGGAAGCAGAGCACATGTTCACGCGGCCGATGCTAAAGGACAGAGCAGGGCCATTTTGACTTGCACTTCAGTTCTTATGTAAATTTGATTCCCTCCCACGCGGTTTATATTTTATGTTGTCAGGATCATGTACCCCGAGTATATGAGGCCCCAAGATTAATACGGAAGCTTAGCTGAAGACTTCTGCCCTGGGCCGAAACTATAGCCCACTGAAGACTTCATCGCAAAAGCCCAAACAACTAGTCCCTAAGGGTCGGGGTTACTCGAAGAGTTGGCCCCACCGTCCGAGGGTCGGGGCTGACTGACAGTGGGACCTGTCTGGATGATCGATGAGAACCACCTTACGCGTCCGACCCTTAGGTCGGCCACCGCCTCAACGACTAATCTCCAACGGGCGCAAAGTTTTCTGACTGTACAGCGAAAGGTAAAGCAACCTCGTATGAGATAAAGCAAGCCAACAGAAGGGAAAAGCGACCCAACGGGCGGTAAAGCAAAGGTTAAAGCCACCTTTGTCCCCTCTGCGGTGGACAAAGTACGATTGAAAAACACCGACACGCTGCTTCGGCGTCAGCGGACGCCAAAGGATCAACTTCACAGAAGACAGTGGCCCCACCCATCAGAGGGCCGCCCAGTTTCCTAGGCGTCAAGCTTTGTAACCCCGATCTGACCCCCTATATAAAAAGGGCACCGAGGACCTTAGACACAAGTTCACATAGTCCAAATCATCACACACACCACATACGCGTGCTAGAGTTCTTGCTCGAGCAAGAGCCCTTCCACTATTGTCATCCTATTGCGAGCTTATACCACCCACTCTCTCTTTAGACATAGGGTATTACACCTCCGTGGTGGCTCAAACCAGGTTAAATCTTAAGTCTTTCTTAAACTAGGTCACCTCAATATGAAGAGCGCACCCAATAGCTCTCTAAATACATAAATTCTATCGTGCCGGTGGTTAGAATACAGACAGTTGGCGTGCCAGGTAGGGGGCTTTTGTGTAGCGTTTTCGCTTCATTTTGTCGATGGCTTCAATCTTTTCTTTGGTGGGAGAGACTTCGATCTCTCACCTTTGTTACGGGAGCTTCACGGTTGCCGTCGCTCGTGGCGCGTCCCCGTCTTCACCGGCGGTCATGCCTTCCTCTTTGGAAGCCTAGACTTTGTCGCCGATCAAGAAGGCAAGGTTCATTTTTTGGGCCCTCGCAAGAAGAGTGCGGCCCGCCATCGTCGAGCTCACACGGTGCTGGGTCATGACCCGGCGGGAGTGCTTCATGTTGCAGGCTCCCAAGGTCGCAGAGGAAACACCTATTGGCAAAACTCCGGACGCGCTCGCCTATGAGAAAGAAAGTTTCGAGCTGGCCGTCGCCCTCTCAGGGTTAGTCGAGCTCAAAGAGATCCGCAAGACCAAGGGGTCGGCTTCGACCCTCGGCTCCAAGCCATCAACCTCTACGTCCTTCGAACCCGCCAACAACTCCAAGTATATTGTCCTCGACCCCTCCAATTCGACCGAAAAGACCAGGGTCGGGACGACACTCTCCAACAAATAGAAAAGCGCACTCGTCAACTTCCATATCCGAAATCGGAACGTCTTCGCCTAGGCACCCTTTGAAATACTGGGCATCCTGAAGGAGGTCACCGAGCACTCCCTCAATAACATTCTCGGGTCCCGACCGGTGAAGCAACAACTCCAGTGATTCCATGACGAGAAGTGCCGGGCCATCGGAGAAGATATTACCAAGTTATGTCACCATGCCATTCGGGCTCAAGAATGCCGACGCCATGTACCAGTGCTGTATGCAGAAGTGCTTCCACGACCAGCTGGGTCAGAATCTGGAGGTCTACGTCGACGACATTGTCATCAAGACTCGGCAAGCTGCCGACCTCATTGAAGATCTGGAGGAGACATTCGCCAACCTTCAAAGGTATCGCGTCAAGCTCAACCCCAAGAAGTGCGTCTTCGGCGTCTCCACCGACAATTTACTCGGATTCGTCATCTCTAAGTGCGGCAAAGAAGATTACCGCCATCCACAACCTCGGGCCCATCAACAATGTCAAGGGGGTCCAGAAGCTCACCGGGTACTTGACAGCACTCAGCCGTTTCATATCTAGACTCGATGAGAAGGCCATGGTGTTCTACCGACTCCTACGCAAATCCGACAGCTTCACCTGGACCACCGAGGCCCAAGAGGCTTTTGAGCAACTCAAGACCCTGCTGTCGACACCGCCAGTCTAACTTCGCCGACCCCTGGTGAGCCGCCACTCCTTTACATTTCCGCAACAACAAAGGTCGTCAGCACCGTCTTCGTCGTCGAGCACTCGGAGGAGGGTCGGGCCCTGAAGGTCCAACGGCCCTTCTACTTCATCAACGAGATGCTGGCCGACGTCAAGACCCGATACACACAAGTGGAGAAGCTACTCTACACCATCCTCATCACCAGCCGCAAGCTGCGTCACTACTTCGACAGCTACTCCATTCGGATGGTGACAAGTTTCCCACCCGGGGAGATCGTCAACGGCAAAGATGTGGTTGGCCGGGTCGCCACGTGGGCTATGAAGCTCATGTGCCACGACATCACCTACATGCCTCGCCAAGCCATCAAGTCTCAAACCCTCATCGATTTTATCGCCGAGTGGACGGAGGCTCAAGAACCGCTGACCCCCACCGACTTTGAGCATTGGATGATGTTCTTCAATGGCTCCTACATGCTGAAGGGCTCGGAGACTGACGTCGTCCTCATGTCCCCAAGGGCGACAAATTTTGGTACGTGCTGCAAATTCATTTCCACGCCTGCAACAACGTTGCTGAGTACGAAGCACTACTCCATGGCCTCCGAATAGCCATCACACTCGGCGTTCGACGGCTCTAAGTCAAGGGTGACTACGAGCTCATCGTTAATCAAGTCATGAAAGTATCAAGTTGCTAAGACCCAAAGATGAAGGACTACTGCCAAGAAATTCACATGCTTGAAGACAAGTTCGACGAGCTCGAGCTCCATCATGTTCTACGCCACGACAACAAAGCAGCCGATGCCCTAGCCAAGATGGCCTTGGGACGGGATCAGGTCCCCGACGATGTTTTCCTCTAAATCCTCTCCAAGCCGACCATCAAGCTTAAAGACAATGCCGATGACCCAAAGGCTGAAGCAACAGTCGGCAAGCAAACCTCGACCCCAGAGCCAGAGGTTATGGCCATCTTCTCCGATTGGTCCGAAGACATCTTCACTTTCCTCCAGAATAGCACTTTCCCGACCGATACCAACAAAGCAAGCCTACATCATTGTCGACAATGAACTCTACAAAAGAAGTGCCAGCGGCATCCTCCTACTCTGCGTCCCTCGGGCGGAGGGTCTGCATCTCCTCAACGATATTTACTCGGGCATCTGCAAATATTATGCCACCTCGAGGCCCCTGGTCGAGAAAGTTTTTCGCCAAGGCTTCTACTGGCCCACAGCGGTCTCCGACGCCAAGCAGCTTGTTCGCTCATGCAAGGGCTGCTAGTTCTACGCCCGCAAACTCACATGCCAGCTCAAGAGCTTCAGACGACCCCGATCACACGGCCCTTCGCGGTCCGAGGGCTCTACATCCTTGAGCCCTTCCAAAAAGCGCCCGGTGGCTTCACCCACCTCTTCGTCACCATCGAAGAATTTACCAAGTGGATTGAGGCAAAACCGGTGCCATGCATCAGTGCCGATCGAGCGGTCAAATCTTCCACGACATCATCTGCCGATTCGAGGTCCCACACTGCATCATCACCGACAAGGCACGTAGTTTACCGGTTCGCAATTCCACGAATTCTGCTGTGAGGAGTACCACATTCGGCTTGACTTTGCCTCCGTGGCTCACCCGAGGACCAACGATCAGGTCGAGGGCGCTAACGGGATGGTGCTCTAGGGTCTGAAGCCCAGACTCTACAACTAAATCAAGTAGGCGGCCGGACAGTGGGTACAAGAACTCTCGTCTGTGTTGTGGGGTCTACAAATGACTCTCAACAGAACTACAGGGTTTACCCCTTCTTCATGCCATTCGGAGCAGAAGTTGTGCTGCCGACTGACCTCAACTAGAAGCAACGCGGCAGGACACTCTGGATCAGCTGGACAAGGCATGCGACCTCGCCGTTCTACGGTCGGCCAAGTACCAGCAGACTCTACGGCGGCTACACACCCGGCGCATCAAAGTCAAGCCTTAAATGTAGGGGATCTTGTACTCAAGAGGGTCCAGCTCTACGGCTGTATCGAGCTCGATACTCAACCCTACGAGCTATACTTACTCAGTCGCTTGATCAACGCCCAACGAATTGCAAAAAATGCTAAATGTGAAACATTCACATAACCACAAAAGAGGGTTGAAAACTCCGCCATTCACGACGCCAAGTGCAGAATTTTTATTTACAAGATGGAGACATTACAAGGAAAAACCCTAAGTCTACGAGCCTTGGAGCGGCCGCCGAGGGTTTTGAGGCCGTTCTGGCATAGTCTTGAACCGGGCCTACACGAAGTCTCCCGCCTGAAAGCCAGAGCAAATGTCCCTCGCCCGAGGCCGCACATCAGCCGTCAAGCGTGCAATCTCCTCGTTCGAGACGTCCACGGTGAACCCCTCGGAGATGTGCGCAAGATCGATCGCTGAGTAATGCGACGCGGTCCGCGTCAGAGCCAGCGAGCTCCCGTCTTCCAGGACACCGCGCGGAGGCGATGAGTCCGGGCAAGCACCTCAGCACATGCTCGGCGTACTTTGCCGAGACGGTGTCCTCGGATACCCCGACAAAGACCTGCCGGAGCATGCACCGAACGACCGACCTCAAGCTTTGAATGTCCCAAAACACGGCTGCAAGACAACAATAGTGTTGAGCAGCTGACCCCACGCCAACACTCTACCTAACAACCGCTCAAAAGGTAGTACCGTCGCGCTCCTCGCTGACAGCCCCTACTGCACTGGAGCCAGCTCCTCGCCAGAGGCCCTCTGCTACGCCATCAGCTCCGTGGCGAGCTTGGCAGCCTCGATCTCCACCGCCGCATGTGCTGCATCGGCGGTGACCGGAAGCTCGATCGCGCGCTCGCTGTCCTCCTCGGGCACCTTGAGGTTGGCCAAGGCTCTCTGTCGACCCGCCTCGGCAAAGATTTGTTGATCCACGGCGGCCCTTCACCTCCGCATCCGCGCGGCCCAACCGCTCTTGGAGCTCTGAACGGAACAATTGACCTCAGTTTATAACTCCTAAGGATGAAGATAACAGAAAGCAAGCCAAGGTGACAGGCAACTTACTGGAGGCGGTCTGCATGGCGGCAGCGAGCTCGACAGAGACCCTCCTTATCTCCTCCTGAGCCGCCTGGGCCTCCTCCTAAGCCACCCGAGCCTCCTCCCGCGCCGCCTTGATCTCCCGTGGAGCCGTAGAGCGTCGTCTCTCGACGCATCCCGACTAGCACGAGCTTGATCCAACTCCTGAAGGAGGGCCTCGACCTCTGCCTCCGACCCGGGGGTCACTCGGGGGCTGATCCAGCGATCTGAAGAGGACCTCCTGCAAGAAACACGATTGAGTGTCGTGCATAACAAAGGTTCGTGCTAATAAACTCCTAAATCAATTACGACTTACCCGAGCTTCATGCAGAGCGGAACCCTCGAGGACATCCCGGCACATGGCCAGCTCGTCGAGCAATTTGCTCAGCGATGATCTTTTGGACCCTGCGCACCTGGTCGTCGAAGTAGCCCAGGGCCTGCGACACCACTTCACCAGATGGCGGTCCACTGCATCCAACCCTAGGCCACCAGAGGCCAAAGTCCCGGTGACCTCCGCCGCCTCGCCGCTCACCTCTGTCAGACCCACAGCGGTACAGGTCGGGGCCACGTCCGACGACTCCCACGAAGACGACGGGCTCGACGCCCTCTGCACCCCTCAGTTGCGGTAGTCAGGGTTGGCGCTTGATCGCCTTCCCCGACCACCGCAATGTCATCCCCCTCGGCACCCACAGCCGCTGGAGGCAGAACCGTATCTTCAGCTGCAGCCCCCTCCCAACCGCCTACATCATGACTTGAGGGAGGAGGCTGCCAAACTTCTTCAGTTGTTGGCACGTCGGCCGGTACACCCTTCGGTAGAGGATTTGGACATGGCGCGGCAATTGGAAGATGCTGCGAGGCTTCTTCAGCCACCGCCGCCAAGAGATCAGACCCTCCTCCGCCGATCATCGCCGCGCTCCCCGGCATGAGAGCGGGAACGACATGGACCACCATCGACGCCCTGTCAGAATAAATGAGATAAGTCAACCATTCGTACAACTTCATTTCAGCAGATCATTGTGGCACGAACGTACGCCTTCGACCAACGAACCGGGAGAGGGACAACAAGGCCCGACACCTGCTGACCGGCCCTTGCGGCGAATGAGGTCGCCACCGCCGCCACCCTAATCATGAGCAGCACCAGGTGACCGACGGGGTTGGAAATGATGATGACGCCTAGGCCGCCGAGCCTTGCCCTCTTTGCCGGGGAGCCAGGGGTGCCATCGAACTCCATCTCCGACCCGCTGCCCACAGTGACGTTCGACTCCTTGGATGAGATCACCTGCATCGCCAAGGTGGTCACTTCCACACTTGTCGGCTAGGGGGCCGGGCCGAGAACCTGCAGGGCCAGTCCTACCGGCCTCGACCAGCCGAATGGCCTCCTCAGCCTCTTCAGCAAGGCGCTTGCGCCGGTGCCCCCGACCCCTGCCGACGGCACCGCTGCAGTAAACGAAGAAGATGACATCGCCTATGCTGGCAGTGATGCTGGAGCGGACGAAGAGGGCGCGCCCACCTGCAATGACACCGACAACAATCAGCTCAACTAACGTCTGCTACGACTATGCTACGGAATCTGACGATGAAGATCGCCCAAAAAACAACTCACCCCCGAAGATACAGATAACAGAGTTGACCCGCTGGTGAGCTCCCCGATCATGTAGCCCTCCAACATGCGCGCCACCCAGGTGTCGATCTTGGCGCTCGACAGCTCCTCCTCGACCACCATGCGAGTGTCATCCATGGGGCCAGTGTACTCCCACATGTACCAGGCGTGGTGTTGGAGTGGGAGCACACGGCGCTACACGGAGGTCCGGACCACCTTGACGGCGGTCAACCCGGCACTTCGCATCCCCCCGATCCGAAGGAGAAGCGGCGCCAACTCCGGAACCTGGGCGGTCAACGGCAACGAGTTCCACGAGTCGCAGAACGCCGGCCGACAACCCGGGAGCAATGTTGCGGATGTAGAACCACTCCTCGTCTCAGCCCTTCAGCGACTTCTTCATGGGGACGCTGATGTACTTCGCCGCTCGCGTGCTGCGAATGCAGATCCCAGCACCTCCCCTATCGCCTGCCACCGACACGGTTGCCAGACGATCGTTGGATGTTGAAAAGTACCTCCACAGCTCGAAGTGTGGAGGGATGCCGACGAAAGCCTCGCATAGGGTGACGAAGATGGAGATGTGAAGGAGCCCGTTCGGGTTGTGGGTGGAGGCCGACGCGGTAGAAGGTGAACAGTTTGCGCTCACGCTCACGCCTCGTGGAAGTGGGCGAAGGAGACGATCTAGTTCGGCGCAAGAGGTGGAGCCGGCTGGCACCACACCACTCTCTAACCGACGGTGGCCTGCATCTGGATGAGCCCCGCTCCCACGTGATTCTCAAGGACGACATCGGAGGCACTCCATTGCTTCCACTCGACGGCCACAGCGACGACGATGAAGCAGAGAAGGAGGCAAAGGAGGCAAAAAGAGAGCGAGAGCACCAAGGCGAAGAGCTCAAGAGTGCAAGGAAGACGAAAGCGCAAGCAACACAACGGGTGGAATGAATTTTGAAATCCACTCCCCCACGTTTATACTCGAAGGAGGCGGACGGTTCCGCCCCCACAACTCCTGGAACACGATACGACGTGGCGCGACGCGGAGCCAATCCGCGTCATGATGGCTGCCCAAACTAACCTGCACCCAAAATCTACATAATCCGCCCACCAACAGGTGGGCCCAATGCGAAACTCTCATTGCCTCCGCTGATTGGTGTGATGTCTGACATGCTGCGTGCGCATGCCAGCCTCATAAAGGCCCGCCAGGCGCCAGATGGATGGGACGCCCACACGCGATTCGACGCACAGGGTTAATTCTCCCTATCAGGCTATAATGCGGCATTTCCACTACCGAGATCCAGTGTCCGCGCGCCACATGGACACAGCAAGACCGAAACCCCAACACCGGGGCAGTCAAGGGTCAGTCGACGAACCGCACGGCCCGACCCCTGCCCTTGCACGCTGATCACAAAGTTAGACCAATCCCTTTGGTCCATCCCAGCCGCAATGCCCATCATGAGATACGGCCGATCCGACCGGTTCAATCTAGGCATCCCACTTTGAACACGATCAAATAACAAAAGTTGGTCTAGACTGACTCTGACCAATACCGAAGATTGGACCCGACTGACGACGAAGGTCAGAAAACCCTGTCTCAAAGACTATACCCCCGACCGACTCTTCGGATCGCTTGGGGGCTCGGAGGCTACCCCTACAGGCGCGCTCGCGCGCCTCCGTAGGATCAAGCATCGAAAACCATCCAAGATCAGCCCAGTGCCGCCTCAACGGAGATTGCAAACGGTGCAGGGTTCGAGGGCTACTGTCGGGATCATGTACCCCGAGTACTTATGGCCTCAAGATTAATACGGAAGCCCAGCGAAAAGACTTAGCCCATGGGCTGAAACTACGGCTCACTTATGACTTCATCGCAAAAGCCAAGACAACTAGCCCGGCCCCTTAAGGGTCAGGGTTACGCAAAGAGTTGGCCTCGCTGTTCGAGGGCCAAGGCTGACTGACAGTGGAACCCGTCCAGATGATCAATGGGAACCGCCTTACGCGTCCAGCCCCTGGGTTGGCCACTGCCTCAACGACTAGTCTCCAACGGATGCAGAGATTTCTGACACTATATAGCGGAAGGAAAAGCAACCTCACGGGTGGTAAAGCAAGCCGGTAGAAGGGAAAAGCGGTCCAACGGGTGGTAAAGCAAACGGTAAAGCCACCTTTGTCCCCCTGCGCTGGACAAAAGATGATCGAAGGACACTGACACGCTGCTCTGGTGCCAGCGGACGCTAGAGGATAAACATCGCAGAAAACTGTGGCCCCACCCGTCAAGGGGCCGCCCAGTTTTGTAGGCACCAAGCCTTATAACCCCGGTCCGACCCCTATATAAAGAGGGCATCGGGTACCTTAGACGACCAATTCACATAGTGCGAATCGTCACACACACCACATATGCGTGCTAGGGTTCTTGCTCAAGCTAGACCCCTTCTGTCATTGTAATCCTGTTACGAGCTTATACGACCCACTCTCTCTGGACGTAGGGTATTACATCTTCGTGGTGGTTTGAACCAGTTTAAATCTTAAGTCTTTCGTAGACTAGGCCACCTCAATATGAAGAGCGCACCCAATCTCTCTCCAAATACGTAAATTCTACTGTGTCGGTGGTTCGAACACCAACATAGGTGTTGACGGTGATACTAGGGATAAAACTCATTTTAGTCCCTGAACTATCATCGAAACCTCAATTGTTTCCTTCAACTTTCAAAAGATCCAACTTTAGTCCCTGTATTTTGATTAGAGGGTCAGTTTCATCCCTCGTCTGACGCTGCTGCACACGCGGCTTGCCACATCAGTACTTGCCATGCCACATTAGCTTCAATTTAAAATTGTGAATTTTAAATATTTTTTCTCTCACCATTACTCTATTTTGATCATTTTTGACAATCATATTTCTTAATATCAATACAAAAATCATACATGGTAATTTTTATATTCATATTTTGAAAATAATATTTTTGACATATCAATGTTTGAATTCAATAATTTAATAAATTTTATATTGTTGACATTTTTATATATATTTTCATATTTTTAACAAAATTGAATCTTAACTCGATCCAAATGTAGGAAATGCAGCTTTTGTTAACGGAATAGAAACAGAAATTTTATATTTTTATGATTTTAAAAATACCAAAATATATTAATGTGGGATATATAAAATTTTCCCATCTGATTACAATATACATGTAATATTTATTCTTCTTGCATTAATTTTAAGAAATGTGATGGTCCAAATGGATCCGAAAATAGAGTTACAATTTGATAGAAAAATCGATTTGATTTTTAGAATCTAAAATTTAAGCTGATGTGGTGTGCTAGGTGCTGACATGGCATGCCATGTGTGCAGCCACGTCAGACCAGGGATGAAACTAATCCTCAAACTAAAGTTCCTTTTGATAGTTGAAGAACAAAACCGAGCTTTCGATGATACTTAAAGGATGGAACTGAGTATTATCCCATGATACTACCGATGTCGACATTGTACCAGCGACAACAGCAACACTATATAATATCCAAACATGATGGATAATATTTCAAATTATATAATCTAGCTACTCAATTGTACAATCCCACTAACTGCCTTAACGCAGCTAAAATCAGATTATGCCTGGCAAAAAACTATTTATCTTTTTGAAATCCCAACAACATGCCTTTTTTTTAGAAAATAAAGAAAACACAAATAAGGCCATTAGACAAGTAAAAAAAGCAGATTAGATAATCTTGTCTCTAAACACCTCATCTATATTTTTTTCATAATCTAGATTATATAATCTACTTCTATAATCTAGCTACATTTAATAATCCATAATGGATCAAACATGTACTAAGCTAGATCGGCTCCAATTACCAAAAGTAGATCTGAATCTTCGTCCACCTGCTTAGGATATAATGCTGGCATCTGGTCGCATCGGCCTTGAGGACGATCCCGTGCTAGTCATGATCGGAATTCGGAAGACTACAATGTGGTGACAAAAAAACATGACAGCACACACTCTAGGAGGACTCCCTTCTTATAACTAGGATCGTACCTAGTGAAGGTGATCTGGATCAGGACACTATTAGTGGGTAATTAGGGCTCTAGGGATTGTAATTCCAGTGCGGATTTTGGGTGTCCGTCGGATTTTGTACTTAACGGGTAGGGCGCGTGAGAAAAAATTCACCCGCGGGTCGAACCCACACCCGATCTGTAAAATACCGGGTGCGGGTTTTATTTCCCACCCGCGGGCGCCCCATTAGGGTCCGAATTTACATTTGACCTACAATTCTTTACGGCCCAATAGCAGGCCAGGCCCAGCCCAAATACCCCCCCCCCAACCCCCCTCCGGTATAAAAGCCAAGCAAACCCTCATCCCCCAGGCCCAAATCCACCTCTGGCTCCTTGCCCCCCAATCCACACACCACCTCCTGCACTGCCCCGTCACCGCCCGCCACCAACCCACGTGCCGACCCCTGCTGCGCCGCCTCATGCGCCACTACCTCTTACGTTGCCCTGGCCGCCGGTGCACTGCACCTTGCCACCTCGCCCGACGGGCACTCAATACCTACCCTACACCCAACTTGTGCGGGTGCGGGTGCGGATCTAAGTTTTCGCCCGCAGGTGCGGGTGCGGGTGAAAACTTAGATCCAAGGTGCGGGTGCGGGTGTGAAATTCAACCCGTGGGGTTTTTCTTCGACGGCGGTTTTTTATTCCACCCGACTCATTGCAATCCCTATAGAGCTCTTAACTACAATTTGGTCGTTTGACCAAGACTGAGATCACTCCTAGTATTTTCTCCTTTATTGAAAAGTATACTCTTAAATTCTACTTCTCAACAAAGATTTAAACCAGAGTAAAGTGTTTCAATAATAAATTCAGAGTCATTGCAACTTTAATGATATATATGCACAAAAATATATAGTAGAAAACATATTTCTTTCAGAATTTAAATTTGATCTCTCACTTTATAGGTGTGTCATTAATACCAATGTGAGCAATGTTAGAATTACGCTTATAGTAATAGATTCTCAATATATTTATTTCTTAAAATAATACTTAATGATATATAAGCATTACAGATAAGTTCTAAAATTACACTTTAAAACTTACTTTCTTTTAAATTGGCACATGTTTTGTAATATCACATATATTATATTTAAATAAAATTGTGTTCTTACGTAATACAATAAAATAGTATTTTTAATTTAAGTTTATTAAAATGAATATGAATTTAATCTATAAAATACTGGTACAATACTAATAATGATGTAAAAATGTATTGGAGAATTTAGCAATATCACTCAAATTTTATACTTATATGAATTGTTAATATTAACACATTG